>JAPMNP010710673.1:0-13113 GCA_029874935.1 Atherina boyeri
AAAGAGGAAGACAGTGTGATTGAGAACTACGGTGGCCCTTCTCATATGATCCCTGTAGCCCAGACTCAGGCGCATGGGAAAAGAAAGACTTCCATTTTATTCCTGAATATGTGGGAGGTAGCTTTGCCCCAGAAAGTTGGGCCTCAGGAGAAGAAAGGTGTGTTTTTGTCTTTTATGCTGGGCTCCTCCTATGAAAGTGGTCTCGCTCTGGGAAGCACACTCATAGCAGGTGGCCTCCAAGGCACCTGGGGGCCTGGGACCTCCAAAAGCGACACGTGAGGGCAACAAATTGCATAAAGGGGAAGCAGACTTAGAAAACTTTGCTCAAAGTGTAATATGACAACATGTTTCAGTGTAGCCCCATTTTTGAAAAAGTGTCTGTGTATTTTCATCACCAAGAAAATTACATCTGAAGTAATATCCACTTAACTTTTATGACTGAAACTACGCAAAGTAATACATGAGGCAGTGTGTAGGTTGTTAGTGCATGATATTATTTTTTCTGCCATTAGCACACCCTGTAAATAGGAATGTATGCCAAGGCTGAAAAACTACTAAATTACCTTCCTCACTTAGGCTGGGAGCCAATTATCAATAAATTATGCTCTCATACTGGATGGAGCTACGAGATTATATTCATTCTTTAAATGTTTTCTGCTTCCAATTAAAATTCATACAGTTATTGATCTTGTTGATTTTTATGTCCTGAAATTTGCATAATCTATTAAAGATGAATGATTAATGAAGTGCTCAGTTTTGCATTCCAGGGGCGCTAGCGGAAGCAAAGTCGGCCATCTTTTGTGTCCTCTGTTTACTCTGATGGGTGAAAGAGAGGGTTTGTCAGGAAGGAGGCGAGCAGTGAAATCAGACGGGCATTAAGTGCACTGAAACGCACTGCTAAAATTGCAAAGATGCCCCAGTCCTTAAAGATATCCTAATTAGTATTATCAGAATCTTAATATGTAATTGGAGAATCACCAGAATGTTTATAATCTTAAACATATTTATAGAAGGTGATGAGTTTTTCTATAAAATCCTAACGAAGCTCCCGTTCCTGTAAGAATCAGTCAGTAAACACTTGATAGTTCAGTGTGTCCCTGGATAAAACGCATTAGGATTCACGAGTAAATTATATGATAGTATCCAGCCAATACCGTTTTTCATACTGTTTTCTCAGGTAAAAAGGGTTATACCAAATGAGAGTTCAGTGGTCTCTGCGCAAGCTGGGCTAAATAATCATTCTCAACAGTACCAGCGGGAGGGTTAGGTGTAAATGGGCACCCCTCTGAACTAGAACAACTCCAGCAGATGTGAAGAGCTGCTGCCTTTTTATTTCTTTTTTTTAAATCACTATCTATTTCTCTCACTTTTGCAGAAAAAATGGCAAACCCAATCCTGTGAAACGGCTGAGCACTTTATTTTAGGTGAATTTCCACTGCACACTGAGGCCTGTTTTATGAGTTGGCAGTACCTGCTTTTCTCTGCTGGGTGGCAAACAATGAGCAGCCACCTAACCTGTGGTGCCTGGTGTGCAGCCTGGTGACAAACGGCTAGTCTCAGCTCAGTTAACACCTCCAGCCCCAAGCTTAGAAATTAATTCTTATCCACCCCCCCAACAGTCACACTAACCTTTGAACACACATTTGATAATGAATGACGTTAAAACTATGTATTGGGAATTCAAGCTATTTGGCCCTGGCAAAGTTTTTTACTCATTCATGATCAGATGCAACCTTTGACTGCTGCTCTTTTGTTCCTTTTCCTGTAAGTCGTTTTAAATGATCACAGCATCAGTGTGAAAGTCTGAATATCTCCCTGTTAAAGCAAATTTAGCATTTAAAATTTCTACCGACTTCTCACTCGGTGAATGCTTACTGCACACAGGGGAAGTTTTGCTTCAAACATACCAAAAGAAAGTTCTGTGCAATACTGAGTGTCAGCCTTTAAAAACAGGAGTTCGAGCAATAAATGTGCACCAAAGTTCCTCTGATTACATTTAAGGCTAAAACGCTCACATGAGAGTAGCTTGTTGTAGCTATATCTGGAAGCATCACTCTAAGGATTGCTGCAGGTTTTTAACAGTCCATTTCTATGGTTGATGGGCTCTGTAGATGTGGTATCAGTGGTGGAGCAGAGACAGATGTTGGAGAACTCTATACCGTCTTCTCTCTTTCAGAGATGTGTTTGCTGGGGAAAAAGGTCCCCATGGACCCTGAGTTTATCTTCCATCTCCATCATCAGGGCTTGTTATTTGACAGGCTCCCTTTTCCCAGGCACTGCCTCATCTCCAGGACAATAAGCAACACCATGTCTGATTAGTTTCAGAGTTCAGTGGTCTTGAACGCAGCATTTGTATCAGTTGTTGTTGCGTTGTAACCACTGTCTGTTTGACAACGGTTGTTCAGGCGCTGAGAAAACAGAAGCCTACAGTAGTATATGCAGAAGCTCTGAAACACAAGCTAAACAGACTTGACCTTGACTTCTTAAGCTGACAATATGTTATACCTACATGATCTAGATTCAGTGAATTTAGCTTGTAGGCATCTTAAACCTCTACAATCCACATTTTGAAATTGCTATTGACTGGATTATGTTTGCACAAAAGAGTAATAGTTTCCTTAGTTAATTTACAATCATTGTTATTATATCTCGTGTAGAGTTCTGTAATATTGCATCTTAGTTGGTTGAATCCAGGTTTTGGTACTGTGTTTTTATGGCGTCTCTGACTAATGCAGCATTGTCTTGTAACAATGAACACCTGTTCTTTGTGGGTGCATGGGTCAAAACCAACTGCAGGGTAACTGGACTTTTGAAAGCTATTATAACTTTAAAAAAACCTTTAACAGAGTATATGTTGGTTATAATTAACTGAGGAATAGACCAAAGCACAAGGGATTTGCCATCATTATGACATATGACATACTCTGACAGGGCATGTGACATAATTTCAGTGTACCCAATTAAATGCAAAGCCCATTCATTAGAATATTGCTGTGCATGCCAGAGAATCAAAGAAACTATACTTTTAATGATCTGTTCAAATGTTAAAAACGTACGTTGTTAACATTGTTTTGTTCCCTTTATGAAAGGACATTGGTCTCAGATGACACAGGGTGATTGTTTCACTTTTTAAATCCTTTTTAGAGCAGTAATAAAGACAGGGGGAGAAGAGATTTGGAGAACCTGCTACAAAGCAGTCAGCGGCGTTCCCTGATTCTCTTGTATTAGGTTCTTAGGGCTGACAGTGTTGCATCCCCCTTCAATAGAACAACCCTTATCTTAATGAGGAATCGCAACACACAGTCCTGTTGTAAAACAACAATGATGGGGGAAGCAGCTAATGAGGCTATCATGGTGTCGGGAAAGAGCCATCTCAGGCCCCAGCAAACAGAGCAGGCTCTGCAGCATGGCATGGAAAGACCAGAGACAGAGCTCACATTGATTGCATAGGTTCGACAGGCAGAGCTAGATGAACGATGCCAAGACTCATCAGCCAAATTAGATCCAAGTGTAGAGTTTTGAACTGTCTGCAAGCCGATTGTTTGGTTATTTGTGGGAGTGATTTTGTTTTGAGAAAGCAGCCGTGAGATTATGTTGTTTGTTTTTCCAAAACCTTGGGGAAATTTTTATGCATTTGAGCTTGATTGATCAGGCGCGATGTGTTGTTGCAACATTTCACTGGTGTATGTTTCCGCTTAGTTGAATGAATTACTGCTGGGTGCATATGAGATTATTATTATGAGCTATGTAAATGAACAGATCCAGTGCTAAAGACTGTTTTTCTATTCAGTATTCATATAAGATTTCAGCTCCTGAGTTCCTAAAAAGATAGCTAATGTTTGATTGCAAGTACACTTCCTGTAAGGTTTCTTATCTTCAGGGTTTCCTTTATTCAAAGATCAGTCTGACAAGGATTTGGAGTATCTTATGTTTGTTACCCTGAGTTTTATTTAAGTGCATTACTAATTCAGATTCAATGTTTTATTTTCTTGCTTGTGTACAATAGTTTTCATATTTGAAAATAGGACATTAATAAAGCATCCATCTTACCATATCATGTGTGTGACTGACAGAAATGTACAGTACGTGTGGTGCTGTATGTCTGTATCCTATCAAGTTTTTTTTTCTTTTCTTTTTTTTTCCACCTGCCAGACTCTCACCCGTCATATCCGCCTTCCATGTGTGTAAAGCGGGAGCCCCATGAGGCATCCTTTGCCCCCTTCACCCCCTCCTCTGTTGGGGATTCTGCTCTAGCTGACATCTTGCCCCACCAGTCCAGCCTCTCTGTAGATGCCTCCACTCCCAGCTACCTTGCCCATGCCCACGGCCCCTGCTACAGCCAGTATGCCAGCCAGCCCTTTGTAGCAGGTACAACTTTACCAATAAAGCCCGTTGGCATATAGAAATTCAATTACTCTTAGCGTGCCATTCTGCTGATTTATCTCTCTGTTCATTTTTACCCATTTATAAAACTAGGTTTTATACCAAATTGACAGGGCCACCTTTCACACTTCTTTGTGGCACCGTTGTTTTGTATACAGGAGCTAAACTGACTGTTTGGCCCTCATTAACAGCAACTGTTCCCTTCCCCTCTCCACCATGCTTTTCTCCACATCTGACCTCTTGCTTGTCTCTCTGGTTAACAATAGACTTTCCAGTCATTCCAACCTTGTGACAGGCTCAAAGTCTAGGAGGTGGGGGGGTGGGCAGAGGAGGCCAAAAAGGGGGTTGCAAAAGCAAAGATGTATGCTGATGCTGAGGCCTGACTTAGAGCCATAGCTTTAAGTCCTGTGTGTTCCCGCATCTAGCCAGGCCTGATGCTGTCACTGTCTGAATGTGAAGCAAAGTGCAAAAAAAGCTCTCATTGGCCTGATGTTGTTGTCAGTTCAGCTGATGACAAAATAACAATATTGCTAATGTGTATTTCAGCCTTTACTCCAAATTACATACAGACAGCCGTGAGAGATAAACAGGTGACCCATGACAGGTTTTTCAATCTCTTCAAACTCCAAACATGATCATTTTTATAATATGGTACATCAGCACACAACTTCACTTCAATTACTGTATGTTGAAGCATGATTACATATATGCAGTTATCCCTCACCCTTTTTTGTATTCTTAAATAAGTAGCAATGATGTTTATACCCACTTTGCTTTGATGATTTTCCTTATTTTGTTAGATTCTTTTTAATATCCCATTTGCAACATTTTCTACTGGATCCACAAGAAACATTATTGCTCCTATTGAAAATGTGTGGAAAATGCACAATGAAATTTTTATCATTGGAAAATTGAGAGAAAATTGTAGTTTTTAGTCACACTGGTGTCTCACTTAATTGAAGATCGTGTCTCTTGAATGGTATTTGTATAAGAAATTTGCAAAGAATTGCATTTATAGCAATTTTGTCACCTGCTTTGCATTTTTTTTAGCAGAACTTTAATTTTCTAAAAAAAGATACTCAACTTTTCAGTCAGACGTGTCCTGATATTGTATAGTAGGTTTTTTTCCTTCATTATTTGTACATGTATTACATGTTTTGCCAGTATTTCTTCTGGCACAAACTTTTTCCAGTTCCTGCCTATGCTAATGTTTCACTTGGTTCACGACAGACGAAAAAAGTCAACAGTGAATTTAAGCCCCTGTTAAATGCGCTGATTTGAAACCAGTTTCTCTCCAATCTTGGTGTTACCATATCGTACAAACTGGGCTTGAATTGCAACTCTGTACTGGTGTCAGCTTTACCTAAAATGAAACAGAAAATACAAATGAACTTTTCTGCATTTATGCAATCTGATAATACAGAGCATCCTTCTGTGTTCTGTGTACCTGCAGGTCGAGACATGGCAAGCACCACCTTACCTGGCTACCCGCCTCACGTTCCCCCCACAGGACAAGGCAGCTACCCCACCTCCACACTTGCTGGAATGGTTCCTGGTAGGTGATGCCACTCCTTTTTTATGACACCATTAATTTTACTGTTAGCAGTTTGTTTTTCACTACATAGTCTCCTTCAGATGATCTTGTAGAACTTTAGGTCACTAAACAGTACTCATGCACTCTTGCAAAAAGGAAGCAAACATGTACACACAAACAAACAAGCATTATTGAGACAATGAGGATACTTTAAAGCATTGCTGCTGGATTGAAGTAAGCTCGTTATAGCTTTGTAAGACTGCGGTTAGCGTGCGGTTAGCGTCTGTGGATGAGGACATTAGATGAACTCGATAGGCGATCACCACAATCAGTGGCCGTGAGATAGGACAGTTCCTCTCAGTTACACTCCAGCTCCCAGCGCTCATTACCCTCACCGTGTCCACACAGCGCACTCTCACCAGCCCCGTCGATAAACACTGCTTTTGCTCCTCTCCTCGCCTCCCCGGACACCCTGGGCTGTAGAGCGTATCTCTTTCCCCTCTACTTAACCTGCAGTTCAGGTTCACAGCAAACAATTAAGGGTCAAAACACAGAGGCGTGGAGGGCCTGTAAATATTTAAATCACTATCTCTCTCAGGGATGAGCTCAAGTTACACAACCAGCAGTGAGGATGCTATAGCTGACAGTGTGTTTAGATCTGTCCTCCAAACAACTGTAAACACAACTCCCTCTATTGCTCAGAGGCATGTACCTCTCACACTGACCAATAATCAAAGCAACCGTGTAGCATTTACAAGTGAGCTCAGTGTGTAGGATTTGTGATGAGAATTTGATATTAGATTGTATACAACTGCTCATTGATATACTAACCTAAAATGCATATGCCTTCAATTGTGGTGGCCTTTTTCATCCACTGGGGAATGATTTGGATTTTGTAATTGGCCGTACAGTAAACATGGTTAGGGCAAAGGCCATTCCTGAATAGTTTCATATGAAACACAGCCTTTATAATCTCTGGGAAAAACAAGGAAACCTGAGGACCTACAGCATTACATTCTGATACCCTGTCCTTTCTCCTACATCCCAAGCAGGGAAGACAATGAGAGTTTATTGGGCAGCTTTTAAACGAGAGGAGGAAATCCCAAAGATTAACAGTAAAATTATCAAATGATCTGTTGTGAAGGGACCGTAGAGAGAGGATGAGAAACAATGTGGTGTTGTGTAACATGATGAGGTTTTTTTTTTTTTAAAAGAAAAGAAAAAAAACAGCTGTTTAGAACCTCTTCAATAATGATTGTTCCTACCAACTTGTTCTTTAGGAGGGGACTTTTCTGGAAACCCGTACTCTCATCCACAATATACAACTTACAATGAAGCTTGGCGGTTCAGTAATCCAGCATTACTAAGTAAGTACACATACTGACTGTGAATTAATTGACTTTGATGTGATCTTGACATGTTCTTAGATCATTACAAAAACAATTATTAACATCTCCAGGATCTTAACATTCGCTTATAAACATGTGACTTAAATAATGTTTGACCTCGTGATTTCCAACGGCTCGTTCTTCTGTTAACTTTCAGGTTCCCCTTATTATTATAGTGCCGCATCCCGTGGCTCCGCACCTCCCACTGCTGCCACTGCCTACGACCGCCACTAGTTACCCTGGAGACCAGCTCAAACTGCAGGGCCAGAGCATCGGCCTCCATATTGTCCCTGTCTGAGAAAACCCTGAGGTCAAAGAGAAGCAAGGTGGAATCCCACATGAAACCCCGCCATCTTACGTGATGTGGTGGAAGGATGGGCGAGGTCGGCGCCAGTGCACCCAGCGTCAGTGTTCAAACTTTGGGTTAGAGGTGCCCATGGGCATTTTGGAGCTCACCTGTCATGCCCTTAAGCTCTTACAGGCCTGAACATTTCCAGAATGACTTTAAAAGATTATATAAATATATATATTATAAAATATAAATTGAAGAAAAAACAGTGTGAAGAGCACCATGTGGAAAAATGTTGTGTTTTTTTCAGTTTTTTTTGTTTTGTTTTTTTTGTTTGTTTGTTGCTGTTATTGTTGTTGTTATTTTATTCATGGGTCCTCATATTCCGTTGTGAAACAAACTGCAGTATTTTTCTGCTCTAAAGAGAGAAGTCCAGGGGAGATGATAATGGTCCTACAGCTTGATAGTGCACCAACTAGAACCAGGGTGGTTGGCCCTCTGATACTTTATGAGATGTTGGCTTGACACTGTAGAATGGCTCTTTGTTCTGGTACTTACACTACATTTTCTGCTTCCCTTTTCTCCCTTTTCTGTCCCTAAACTTATCAGATAAACACAGCATGGGCTGCAATGTTTACTGACCAATGGCAACATCACACTCCCTGTGGCAAACAATCAAATGTAAAAATGTAAATCATTTTGCAAAGTATTAAAAATGTGGTGACCATGAATTTACAAGGGTCTTGCCAGAATTTTAAATACTTTAAATTATTTTCTTTCTGTCACAGTTTTTTAATGTAAACAAAAGTTATCAAATATTTTTCAGAATTGCTGTCATGTTCCCCTGAATTTTCTGTCAAGTCCTTTGCTCTTTTTTTGCACTAACACCTCATATTTTTTTGTTTTTTATCTGATTTGGTACATTCACTTAAAATTTAGTTCTATTTAAAGCATATTAAAATAAGTCGTGTTGCATTGGTGCAAAAACACAAAGCAAACAGATGTGTTTCAATGTGAACATACTTTCAAGCTTCCGAAGACATTGTACGTCATAACAATGTGGCTACATGAGGAAACCCTCTCAATCCAACTATACTTCATTCAGCTACTTAGTCATACCACTAGATGCCTACACAGTTTAGAAAGCTGTATGCAGTTGTGCAAACCAACTGTATATTAGCTTCAACAATTGCCTTACAAACCTATTTTGTCAACCTAAATTCATACCTGTTCAATTAAATTAATTGCCTATAAGAACACATATCCACCTCCCTCCATGAGGTTGCGTTCCACACTCCACAGGGGCTTAAAATAGAAATATAGATTAATTTTGCGTTTCTGAAAATATTTTGTGAATGTACTCCTTAACTACATTTGCCAAAGACTTAGTTTGATATTTAATATTTTATTTACAGTATATATAAGCATAATTAAAGCAGTATTATCTTTTAAATAACTCAAGTCTGAACATATATGTCTGGACTTCTCAACAGGTGACTTCTCAACACGATGCATATGACTGTAATGAAGAAGGTGAAATTCAGTGGCTCAATATTTCCAACTGCAACAAAGTGCTGCTTTATAGAATGATTTGTGTATAATGTGAAGACAATTCTTCTTTGTAAATATAATGTCATACACATGCACCATTGCAGTATCATATTAATGTACTGGCTCCCTTTGTAGATATACAGACTGATAAAAAAAACAAAAGAAAAAAAACATGCATTACATTTGTGTCTAAATGTAATGTTGTGCTTTGGTAAAGGCGCAACTCCTGTATAACCTATGGCTACGTCAATAGCAGATTTCAGATGCTAACATTGCATAGGTTGTCTTTGTCATTTTGCTTTATTTTCATGATATTGTCATGATGTTTTATGTCACTATGCAATGAGTTTAATGGCTTTCTGTATCATGTTTTGTTGTCGGGCTCAGAGGAACCAATCCCCATGGAGAACAGTATAAAAGTTAGAAAAGAAGAATTCAGAAGTCCTCCACTGTGAGATTACTTTTTTTCACTTTTGCACCACAAATTCCATTAAATGAAGATCAAACTGAAGTCCTTGGCAACAATCAAAGATGTTCTCCTGTTTGCTGTTCAAAGATGTAGTGATCGTCATTTAAATTACACTGATCTGTGCCTCCATGTACAAAAACAAATTTATTCCCAGGCATCCATTTCCCCTCCCTTGCTCCACTCTGCTACCAATACTGCTGTTAAGCATAAGGCAACCAAGGTGACGTTTTCTCTTATTTTACACAAGCTAATACATCATCTAGTACCAGGATTATGCATCGCGGGTGAGGGCACCAGAAAACAGAGAAACAGACAGTGGTCCTGCTCTCCAGGAGAAGCTATCCTCTAGGAATTGCACTTGCCTATTTCTGTCTGCTTGCAGCTCGACATATCTGAAAAGAAATACGGTACGGCGCAGGGTGCGAGCAGTCAAGCAAAGTCTTTGCTTTAGGAAGCGCAGTACCTCTGCTGGACTGGGTCTTCTGCTGTTGTAAAGATGATACAGGAGATGTGTCAACCACATAAAAAGGATCTCTGATGAAAATCTATAAGGAAAGCCTTGTGGCCTCAATCATTGTTCTGTTTCAGTTCTGTTCCAATTCTTTTTGTGCACATGAGAAATAAATTCTTTTATATGTCTGTCGTTGACTTGGTGTCCTCTCATTATTAACCCCATAAGAAAATGATTCAGAGTTCAAGGTTCCCGGGAGCATCCCGGGTTGCAGGTGTATTGATGTTTGATTTTATGAACAGTCGGTACTCACGGGTTACAGCTCTGAAATACACAAAGGCTGCACAGCATACTCTGTTGTGGGTTTTTCTAAGCTGTATGGCAAAATTATATGAATTATGATTACATATCAATTAGCCCTAGTCCATTGTAAAAAAGAACAACTGTTTTTTTATTAATACATGTGTGATTGGGTGTGCAGCACTGACAAAGGAGAGTTAAACAAAGAAGGAGGACAGTGGGGAAGGCAGGAGAGCGTTGCCACAGCTTCTCACTTCCAGTATATTTAATGATGCATTGGTTTCATCCTGCTATACGCTGCTGCCTCACTTTCACTCAGCACTCCCTACTCTGAAACACACAAACCCAGTCAGATGTAATTCAATTTCTCTGCTTCCTCAGCCTATTGTTTATTTCATGGATCCCCTGTGAAGCATCAAAAGCTGGTGTTTCTGTCAGCCCCTAACTGTCCTATGTGTTTGTCATTCAGGCCTTGTTAAAAGATAAAACACACACACCCTCTTCTCCCAGCTGAGAATTCCCAGTGGTAAAATTATTCCATTTAGATGGGAACTTTTTTGTCACTACCCTGTCTAAATTGGCATATCTGGCTCTCTTGTAGAAACCAATAAACTGTGAACCCGGATGCATCTGTCAGTCAAGCTCATCTTTACTTTAGCAGGCCAGATGACAACAACAGGAGCCGAGACGCACACACCAGCAGAATGGAGCCCACTGATTGGCTCTCATCAGTTAGGCATTACGAAAAGCACCTGTCATCCTCAGGGCTTCTCAAACCCGTACGGAGAGGCCCCTGCCATGGGGGCCAATGGGCCACGTGCAAGATTTACTCAAACACTTCACCCTCATTGTCAGCTTGGCCGGGTGATGCCCCACAGCTAGGCCTCTTTGGTGTGATTCATGTCTGTCACTGATAATATATACAGCAAAATAAGACAGCTTTAAAGAGTGAGCTGGACAGTCTGGAGCAAACTCTAACACATTTGAAGCTTTATACGTCAGGATGGTGGATAAATGAAATAATATTTAAATGTAAAGAATTCCAGGGGAACTTTATAAACTTTCTTAGATATGATTCTTCATGATGCCTCTGTAGCATTCTTACCTAAAATGACTTTTTATATAGTTTATTCTTCTGCCTTGTACTGCTCCTTCTATTTACAGTATATTTGTTGTTGTTATTATTTTGTCTACATGCACATTTGTTTCTAAAAATAACACCCTGAAGTGCGCATGATGAGACTTTACATGCAAGCGGATAAAGTGAACCTGAATTCAGCTAAACTCTATATAATCTATTTAAATATGTACATGGACAGTTAATATGTATGCTGATTGCAGATATAACAGCAACAACTACATTATACAACAGTTTATATGTAACCTTGGATACTAATATTTCAATTCAGGGCCTCCACTGTAGTTTTTCTACACTGTTGTACTGACACTTTCACTCGAAGACCCATTTCCTCCACTCTTTGAATCCAACAAACACGGAAGAGGTAAAATGTAAACACTCAGAATTCAATGTTCAGCCATCACTCTTTGCGTAAACATCTACAGATTAATCCTGGATGAATGTGTTAGTGTCACACTTGTGTGGTATTGTTCAGAGACGAGGAATGGTGGTGGTCTCACTGTGACGTCCTGTCATCTGCCTTCATGGGAGCCTGTCATCAGCCTCATCATGTGGCTGTCATAGTTGATGCAAGTGAGGGGAGAGGCCAACCCTGCTGTGTCAATCAACGAGCCCTCATTAGAAGCAGCTTTAATTAGTGGCTGCACGGGTGCAGAATTGTTCACGATGCTGCCTTCGTTAACTCTGTTAATCCCAAATGGATTTGTGTTGGGGGGGACAGAGCACTGCAGTAAGCCAGTATTACATCATGTAGCCACTCTGTGTTGCCTCTCAAAAACATTTACGTGCTGTGTCAAAAGCTCATTTAAACATATTGTGTAGATATAAAAGTCTTGCTAAAGCAGCTGTGTGTTTGCAATGACTAGATGAGAGGAATTGAAAAGAATGAAAGTTGTGAAAATGTCCTGGCGAAAAATAAATCATCACCTCACAGTATGATTATTTCAGTGCAGCGCAGAAGACAAAGAGTGTAGGCCCGGTCTCTTATGATCTTGATCCTGACAGAGCAATGATTATGAGGTTATTTTCACTGTCGGCGGGTGAGACCATCCAGGCGACAAGAACATGACTTTGTGATGTTTGTAATGAGTGAGCATTGATTGACTCAAAGCGGCCTAAAGAGGTCTCCTCCATGTTCAAGCTCAAAAGATGCTCAGGCTCTGTGTGCATCCTGCGCTGTAGCATAGTTCGCAATTAGAATAATGAGCACTAGAAGAGCTGTCTGGAGAAATGCAATTGCTGTGATTCTCAACCCAGACCTCATCTGCCAACTATATGCTATTATACCATTCCCATCCCTGTTAGATCAGTCAGCAGTGCATAGCAATTTCCCTTCAGGAGTTAAATTATCTTTTTGAATAGCCATTGTGCGACACGTAGTGTAATTAAGCACTAAATATGCCTTGCTACCTGATTATGTCACTCTGCAAAAGAGCTGCGATGTGGGGTGAGGACTCGTGTTGCTGTGTTTGTGTGTGCATATAAAGTGGGCAGGAAGGATTGTAGGTCGAGGAGGAAGTGTGCATGGGTGCAACAAAAGGCCGATATGTTTAAAATGGGGTAGCACTGACCTGCGTGCCCCCTTCAAGCTGAGAGAGTGTCTTCTGTCT
>JAPMNP010710687.1:0-10119 GCA_029874935.1 Atherina boyeri
TGTGTATATTTTTGTTGAACTATTTTGGACATTTTTAGCAATTTCTTACATAGGCTACGGCTTCACATGATTGCAGAACCAGTTTTGGTCAGAATCTTACATATTGTACCTTTAAGTTTTACAGGCGCTGATTGGTTACTTGGGTGTTTCGAGAGGGTCTGCCTTTTCAGTATTGGCAGTAAGATCTTTCATTTTCAGCAAAACCTTACTGCTGTTCTGGTTTGAGGAATGTGGAATGCAGCTTGGGAATGGAAAGTACACAAATACAGAATGTTATGTGACTGAGCTTGTTTGACTAAATGTGGCCTGATCACCTGCTTGGAATTTCACTTCAGCTTTTCCAGGAAGTTATACATCGTAACAATAAAAGTTCGTTACAAGTCGCTCCTTTCTTCTAAAAAGGGGTTTTTATAAGGAAGAAGCTACTTAAGGAAGAAGAGCTGTCAAAATGCTGTTATATGTATGTGTTTACACAATCAGAGTTCACAATGAAGCAGCTGTGGAACGTGCACAATGAGACTTTTTTTATTCATCGGTGTGATCAGAAGTTTTAGAAACTCAGGGGAGAATTAGGGGGAGAAACTATCAGAGGAGCAATAAATAAACTTTGAGAGAGGGGTCTCACAAAGTTATTTCAAGGAAAAGTTTGTGTTGTTTGCTGGTCAAGTTTCAAAACATGCCTATACTGTAGGTAGCATACACCCCATTTAAGTGAAGTGAGGTGGCTGAGGAAAATAGGTTAGGGTGCAGGTTTATCATATTTCCCCACAGAGCATACATGATCATATTGCAGTTTACCTATCAGCCATCATAGTGTGGAAAACTACAGGGAAGATTATGGGATTAGAGCTTCGCAGGACATGTTTTCACTCAAATAATTACCATGTAATATAGAATGACAAAAATAGAAGAAACGAAGCAGGAAACTGAACTGTACTGATATGTTTTGTCATACCTCTAGAACAAATAAATGAAAACAGTCAAGCCCCAGCTATATTTTCAAAAAAGATGCAATCAAAGTAAAAACACTTATTGTGAATCCAGCATATTGGGCTTATCATCAAGTCAGACATGCATGAAGAATTAGTTGGTCACAAAAAGGAATCAAGAATTGGAAAAAATACTGATGTTGATTATTCTTCGATTTCTTCGGTTTAGCTTTCTTGAGTCATGAAAAGTTGATATTTTGACAGTTGAACTGAAACAAAACCTTTGATGGAAGCAGCTGATCAAATATCCCTTATGAAGCCACATTGCATGTTGAAACCCTTACTGAACAAACAAAGAAGAGTAAAAACAAATACTACTCAAAGTGACAGCAGTGGTAGTTAGATGAATGACTGCAGGGAGGTTGAATTCAGAAAAGACAAACTGGAGAGAGGAGTTTTTGTTTTAATAAAATGAAAAGTAGAAACCTACCGGTTCATGTTTTGCCATTGGAATCAGAGCAGCAGCGAGTAAAGAGTGAAGGTGAGGGCAGGTGGGAGGAGCTTTTTCACATCCAAGTTTACTCAGTCAGGGCAGTGGTCACAGCATGATGGCGCAACATTAAACACCTCCCTATCCTATCTTTACTTCTTGATTTTATAAAACAATGTTTGTCAACGACCTTAAACTAAACAATACCTGCATGGTCTACCTTTCCAATCCCTTCCTAAGAGATCCCACATCCAGCCTCCATCGTTCTCTCAATTGTCCTTTCTTCTGTTTAACAGAGAAGGGTGTGCCCTGTGCACCAGTTTCCCACCTGCCAGACCAGTTTTGTGGCAGCCAGGCACTATCAAAGCTGGCTTGACGGTGAGAAGCTCCATCATGGCTCAAATGACACCAGCTGAGCTGTCAGAGCCCTTCCCTCAGGGCCAGATTCCCTCTTGGAAAAAAACAGCCTGCTTTGGCTACAACAGCTTCAGAGTACAAAACAGGTACTGCTCACAATTTGGCTTTTTTTGTCTTTATTTAGCTGCTGCTGGATTGTGTCAGTGATATATATTTTTTTTTAAACAACTATTTACAACCCTGATCAAAATTTAGCACAGCATTCCCATTTTCTTCCAGTCTCTGATTTGGTGCACCCTTTTGTTTTCATTTGAAGTTATGGGGGAGTGGAAGAGTTTTACAGGCAGTAACATTTGTATAACACCCTCTTGTGAAAATGAGTCATTGGTTCTCTGAATTTGTATTCCAGTACATGATAAAATCTAAACTATAACTTGGATTAGATTTAGCTACAACATGCAAATTACAACAGTCAAAGGGACTTGAAGCATTTAAAACAAAAACGCTGATGCACACATTATTCTAAAGAAAATGTCCAATTTAAAAAGGGCATCAATGAGTTGGATAGATTCAGATTCAAATTCAGATTTGTTTATTCAGTCACAACTTTAAACCAGAAAAACAGTAATGATCAACACAAACATCACATTAAGTGACTGAAAAGGCACAGGCCGAAGCATAATGCTTATATTTATGCCTGTCCTTTTTTACAACAAATGAAGCTACCCATCAACATGGTTTTTTTTANCATCATTACATCAACTAAATCAAATAAAGATTAATAATGCAAAACCATAAACATAAATAACACAAATTATAAACTCTTGTAACCCTCAAAAATTGCCACAGAAACCAACCTTTTAAAACCCAAAAATGTACCACAAGTTCTTAGTTTTATATCAACATTATTCCAAAATGAAACCCCAACAACAGATACACATCTCCTTTTAATTTCTTTTTTTTGCCATTGGAACGGTAAATTTATTTACATCTTTGAAATCATATTTTGTCTCTTAAGGTGAAAAAATACTTTGAATATTGACTGGAAGTAGCTGTAATTTAACTTTATACATTATTTGCATTATTTTGTAATAAACCAGATCACTAAATTTCATAACATGTGATTTCATAAACAGTGGATGAGTATGTGCATAATAATCTGCTTTGTTAATAAGCCGTATAGAGACATCAAAAGAAAATTAGATTTAAAAAAGTGTACCTTCTCCTTAAAAAAATGAGTTTATTCTTATCAAACAATAGAGTACAATTTTAGAAAAAAGGAAATTTTCTCTTTCTCTCCCATCATTGTTCTACATAGCTTGAAATGCATACCATTGCACAGCACAATATGTTTTAATACAAGTTTATTAGTATATTTTTTGCAAAGGCAGCACTCCCTGGTCTCTGTATTGCATTAAGAAAGCCATTGACCTCCAACCAAGAGTTACTGAAAGTTAAAACAAGTTTAAAAAATGGCATAAATTCAACTTTCTCTGTGGGGAAAGGTTTAAATGAAAATAATCTCATATTGTCTTTTTATCTAGAAGTTGTGGCACTTGCCTCTTCAGTATCTTGCTTTAAAAGCTTCTAAAAATGAAATTTTGTTGAGCCAAATGTGTAAAACACATAGCACAAGACACTGTAGAGAACAAGTGAAATTCATTTCATAACAGGAAGTGAAAGCGGTGTAAATAGCTGGCCGACAAATTCGTAGAAGTAAGAGTGCACGGCTTTTAAAAGAAATGAATAGAATTAGCTTTTGCTCGGTTATAGATGACAACATTTCAGCCTCTCTAGTAACCTCTGAAACCTTTCAAGGTACATTCTTTTTTTTAATGTACTTTCCACATGTTCTGCGGGTTCTCCACTTATTTCCTTCCTCCCATGTTGTCAGAAAATGTTGCATCTGTCACTTTTGACACTGTTTGCTATCCATTAAGATTATCTCTGGACGATCTGATTTTAGTGTGAAAATCTCACAACAATCAGCCTGTGCATAGTTTACCTCAGATTGTATTGCTATGTGTGTTTCACTTTTCACTCTCAGTATATCATGCCCTTGTGTATGTACAATCATGACTGTGGATCAGTGGGGTTATTTGTGGTATGAGGCACATACCACATATTGAAACCACAATGTCCCAGATTTAACCCAAGCTGAGTGCTGTTGAAGTTGTCACATTTATACAATGTCCTTTTCATCAGGGTGCCCACATGTTCTCTTGTTGTTTGACAAGTGATATAATTAGATGAAATAATGTTTAAAAAAAATCTGTGTTAAAACATCAAAAGCAAAACAGTGACATTGACCACAATTCTTTTGTTTTCTTTTGTGGTCAGTTTCATCATCTCTGAGATACTGAGCAATGCAGTGAGCTGTTGCTACAGAGCATCACCTTGTATTCACTTTGGGATGGACCTTGAAACGCCACCAGAGGGTGACATTTTATCCATTCTTTTTCTTTATTCATACAGTAATCACGTAAAAAAAAGACCTGTGAAAGTCCCTCTTCTCTTCTGTACACTGAGATGATCTCTGACATTTATTGAAGACTTCCCACGGTTCAAATTTACTCAGCAGTTTTCTGACCAGATGCAAGACAGAAAACAAAAAGTGACTCTGATAAAAGAGAGAAGTGTTTGTTTTGCAGAGGGACTGTTTACCCATACCAGGAACTAGTTTAAAAAATGCATGTGAGAGGAGGTGAGAAACTGAAGTGCGAACTGTAACGAAGAGAAAACTAGTTTCTCAGAATTGTTTTTTAAAATTATTATCATCATTACAGAAAACACCCTGACATTCTTTGAAACACTACAGAGACGTGGTTCCCTCATTGAATAAATTAAATCAAACTTCCTAATGAACATATCTTCAGTATTTTAGCCTATTAATTTATTGATTTGCTTTAAATTATCTGTAAATATCATCAGAATGCATCCTGAACAGTTTGGTCCTTATGATGAGATAAGCTTTGTGTGGTATATTCGAGCAATGCATTTAGTTAGCAGACAAGGTAATGAGAAACTTGAGTAAAAACTGGGAAAGATGTAAGGTCAATGTAAATGTTACGGCATATAATGTAGAATGTACGTGTATACACAGTATCTACCAGAGGTAGTTTGTATTTTCCCTGACAATTTAAGGCCTATGTAACTCAGATAGTGTGGGAAAAGTATGTAAAAGTAAGAATAGTCCTTGTAAGTTAAATGGTAAACAATTGTCTAGGAAGTTTTTTAAAATGTCTAGGAAGACGAAAACAGGAGAAATGTTGTATTGGTGGATTAGTTTGTTAAAATGAGGCGTCAAGACAAAGTTTATCAGTCACTGTAGTTAAGACTAAAAACCTGTAGGTGTAAGGGTTTGATGACTTAGAAAAGTCATCACACCCCTCCATCTTCATAGATTTGTTAGCCTCAAAGTATAATTGCCTAAGTCATATTTTAAGGTTTTTCAGGCAATGATACATAGTGAATCAGGAGTATTAGGGGAGTAAAGCTTGTCAGATATTATGATTTGGCTAAGATATTACTCAAATATGACTATAACAGTACACATACACATATATGAATTTTATAACTCATACAGTAGCCTGCATTCAATGTGTATCACTTTATTTGTGTTGTATTTGGTCCTTAATTCTTCTAACCTTTAATAATTCGTCACATATGTTGATTTTCAAGTGATGACTTTAATCCAAGTTTTTGCCATAATTGATAATAAAATTAAAGTTGTGTATGTCTTTTATATGTCTTTCAATGCAACACTGCAAAAACCATCTGCAGTGCAGCCAACCACAACTGGGGTTTTACAGACACGAGTTGTCACAGGAAAATCTTGATACAGGTTCTTTGTCCAAAAAACGGAGCTAACCGGAAAAATTATAAAGTGGCAACCAAAGACTAAAATGTGTTTGCTAATTCAAATAGTAGATTCTTCATGCTAGAGACAAGGAACTTAAAACACACTAATTATATAGAGCAAGACACTGCTACTAATGATTAAAGGGTTATTGCTATGATCTTTTTAGCTCCATATCTTCAAACAAACAAACAAATAACACAATCTAACAGCTCTTGACAGAAGGTAATTGTGTAGATTAAACTTGCGGAGGAAAAATGGTTTGTTTAAAGAAAGGGATTGATGTGAAACTAGCCACAGCGTCACTGATACTGTCACAACAGGAAACTCGTCATCTGAAAGGGAGGGGAAGTATTTGTGGGGGGAAAATTAGAGATGAGTTGTATTTCTTCCTCAGACTATCACACATTAGACTGACAACCAGAGAACAGCTGCATCCTGACTGTTGGTTGTCACACTTTGAATTTTAGAACAGTTATAATGTTTTGGCTCTGAAGCTTGTAATGAAGGACTTATTTTGTGGCTACTGGATGGATTTGGACTAAACGATGACATCTTTTCAGACACTCAAAAAGGACATGAAAAACGAAATGCCAATTCTTCTTTTCTTAATTATCTACATAAACCTTGCTTCAGGTAATTCATACATTTCATTACACGGCATCTTGAATCTGATTGGTTAATGGGTTTGTTGTATTGTAATGTGGATTTGTATTCAAATATGGCCAATTTTTTAATTCATCTTGACTGTATTGTGGAATCATTCAGAATTGGATTATTTGTAAATTACAGAAAGAGTCTGATTTGATTTTTTTTTTCTTCAACCCTATTAACTCCATCTCCATCTTAGTGGGGAATATTTGTAGCTTTTTCTTTCACTCTGGTAAAGTAATCTCACACTTGGAAATTACCAAATGGGTAATTCTCTGTTCCTTCTTTCACAAAAATCCCATATTGCCACTGTGACTGGAGATCCCATAAATGATTTACATGACCACATCGCTTCCGTTTTCTACTCTCAACAAAGTTTTGCAAAGATATCTAAAAACATCATATATGGTCAACAGGAATTTCCATAATAGTCGCATGTCAAATTGCATACATGTTTCTTGTCTCACTATTCTAAAGTGAGCAGTGTTTTAGATGTGGAGAAATTGTTATTATTTTGTGACAGTTGATGTATAAATTATTTTTTTCTTTGTGATAGGAATGCAGGTCCCTCAGCCTGTCGAACTGGAGGTGAAAATTTCAGAAGGGGAGGTAATTGCACTTTGGAAACATCCAACAGACCCTCCCTCAAATTTCTACTACAACGTGCAAATGGCAAAGTATGTTTGACTTTCTGATATATGTAATAAGGGTTTTACATCAGTGTCTTATTGAAATAACCTCCTTCTGATTCACAGTTTTAGCATCTTGTACTATTTTGACCTGCATGAAATTGTTTTCCTTTTTTGCCCTGCTGATTTTAATGAGTTAAAATGACAGTTTTTTAATCTTGATGCACGTTTTTTTATTTAAAAAAAATCATCATTCAACCAACCCTGTGTTATCCAGTGATCGTACTTCTTCCATTTTATGACTGGTGAGTTTTCTATCTTCAGGTACTCTTCAGGAGAATGGGCCAATGTAGCCGGTTGCACAAGGATCAGGAGTAGCTACTGTCCACTTAGCAGTCTGATACATGACTACAGTACCGGTTACAAGGTCAGAGTTCAGCTGGTCGCAGGAGATGAGGAGTCCACGTGGACTAAGAGCAAGAAATTTCTCCCAAATGACAGTAAGCCTTTCAGTTAGCTGTTTTACAATAACATGGTTTTGATGATAGTGGTGATAATAAGATTGTTTATCTGTGACTTTATCTGTTCATAGGTGAATTGCTACCTCCCTCCTTTACTTTGTGGGCTACTTCCAGCACCCTTACCCTTTATGTTCATGAAAAACCCATTCTGAAAAAACTCTTTCCATATGGAGTCATGTACACCATCTACTTGGAAGAAATCGGAAAAGAAAATAAGGTGTGTGAGAAAACATTCAACTGCACAAATCCCTTCTTCTATTGATAATGATAAAAACACTGAAACTCACTGTATCACAGCTGATTATGCATCTTTTAAGATGAACTGACAAGATCTGCATCCAGATACAGTCGTCGTTGATCACTGATTTCACTTTTCAGACAACCACGGCTTACTTGAACGTCGCGATGGAGGATGATCAGAGAATGAAAACTTTTACAGCTCTCCACTGGGGGAGAGAATATTGTGTCAGCATCAAAGCAGAAGGCAACGGAGCACTCGCCACCAGCAGTGTGTCAAAGCAACAGTGTCTGCAGCTGCCAGAACAAGGTAGGAATTAGACCATCACTGCTTAAAATGCTTGCCAGAGCCACAAAAGTTACGTTGTAAATATTAAACCCATAACTATAACAAGTTACTTTTATTGGGCTGTCTTACTTATTTTGCCACTGAGCTAACCAGCTAAGAAGAAAATGAGCTATAAGTTATTTTCTCAACCACACTTGATTGTAATTATCAGCTTGTGTTTGTTATTGGCTTGAGATTTGAAATTCCACATTTGAATATAGAGTCAAATAACCAGCTGGTGACTGTGGCTCTGCAGGAGCTAATCCGATTATTACAGGGACCAGGGTTCCTCTGGTCCCACCCCTAGATTTAACAACAATTGTAAGAGAAATAAGATGTTTTTAAACATGATGCAAACTCAAATCTGTGGTGTAACATCTATTAAGTTTATTTATGTCTTTGCTTCTTTCAGAATGGTACATAATTGCTGTGTCGTCTCTATCTTTACTGGGTGCCCTAGCAGTTGTGGCTATTATAGCAAGCATCATCTTGTGTTATCTGAGACGTCCAGCGAAAACACCTGCATCACTGGTAATTACAAAGATTTATAGAAAAAGTTTTTTTTTTTTTTAAACTGAGTAAAAAATACACAAAATATTAAATAAAAAGCCAAAATAAATCACAAAGACAGTTGGGAATATCACATTCTTGACATTATCCTCGCATAGAAGGCTCACCGGTCATGACTAACATAGTTTCTTTGTCTTCCTTGAACGACTTTAGAAATCTCCTGTAAGCGGCTGGCTTCCACTTTCTGTAGCGGAGGGAACTGTGGAGGTGGTTACAGACAAAGGATGGTTTATTTCCAGTTATAGACCAGAGGTGACTCATCTCGCTGTAACAGAGGACAAAGGAGAGGAGGACAGGAGGACCAGCATGGACAGTGGGATCAGCATGAAGTCCAATTCTGTTAAAACCAATGGAGGTAGTCCTCCAATGAGACAAGAGGACAGCGGCTGCGGGAGCATGGGAGGACCAGAGAGTTCGACTAGTTCTCAGACAGATTACCCCATGAAAGATGAGACGAGTGAATCTGGAGCCGTTAAGAAGAGTGAGGACAGTGGGATGGGCATGAGCTGCCAGCTTGAGTCTTCTTCCATGACTCTGGATGGACAGGATGGTGTGCCTCTATTAGAGTCTGTTACAGGGGATGATTATCGCAGCCAGAGCCCCGCTGCAGTGCAGAGGATCAATGTCTGTGATAGTGAGGACATCTTCAAACAGATACCTACAGACTCAATTTTGGCTGAAGTGGTGACAGGATACAGAGCCGGGCCTCAGTCATGTATCTGCTCAGGAGCAGGTCAGTGCAGCTGGTGCCATAAATTCGGCCATCATGGAATCGGAGTTACTAAACAATACAGTGGTGTCTGTATTGAAAATGAACTGCTGGGCAGCAAAAGTGACTTGGTGGACTCTTTTGAAAGCACAGTCACATTTTCAGGTTATTCCAGCAAAACACAACTGGACACTGTCACGATAACTGACATAGACACGACATTTCTACAAATAAGTGAAGCTTTTCCAAGACTGACATCTCTGCCATTAGTTAAGTGTGAACAGGACTTTAATATGAACAATGTCTCTCTCTCTCTCTGTGATGTAGAGCTGGCAACTGACTGAAACATTGTAGAATTTATCAACACTATCTATACAAAAAAGTCATGTTGATGCAACCTCTCCTACAAACCACACGTCTTGAATGAGACATGAGACAGAAGCAGTATTTTGCATGGAAACGTAAGGCGAAAGAGGATAAAGTGAACCTTAATGAGCAAGGTTAGTGAATAACATAGGCCACTGCTACTGAGCACATGAGCGAAACAGAACTTAAACCATTCAGCTGCTGGCTGGTAACTGTTGGGAGCCTAGGGAGCTTGTAGTCAGTAAACATATGTTGATTGGCTATTCATACCAGTCTCAGGGGTATATATACATCTGATTGAAATGCAGATGCCGGAAATGAAACTGATGTGGGGAGCACTGACAAAAGATGGTCTTACAGTTGAACATTTCCATATTTCACCTCCTCAGCAATGGTGCTTTATGTCAGTTGCCCATGCTTGGAATTTATTTGATGTTTTTTTTGTTTTTTGCTGTACTTTCATTATTACTTGT
>JAPMNP010710696.1:0-12049 GCA_029874935.1 Atherina boyeri
AAGTATCCAGAACTTCTGTGTATATTTTTGTTGACCTATTTTGGCCATTTTTAGCAATTTCTTACATAGGATACGGATTCACGTGATTGCAGTACCAGTTTCGGCCATGATCTTACATATGGTACCTTTAAATGGTGACGATGTAACATGTTATGTGTTGTTGTCATGTGTGGTTATAATGATATAATTGTATAACTTCTTAATACAAAAGGAAGAAGAAGAAATTAAAAACTAATATTTCCCTTATGCGGCACATAGGGGACTCTAATGAAAAAAATAATGAGACAAAATGATGATGATTTATCCCTAAGGATAAATCAGATTTTGTATTGGGTTTATTTATTTATCTATGCATTACTTTAACAAATATTACTAAACGTCATCACTAAAAATCTAAATTAATTAATGGATTCATTCATTTTAAAGACAAAAAGTGAAAGCTATGTCTCTGGTTAACTGAATGTCCATCCTTAACATTTAACCAAAATCTAACTATGACTCTAAAACCAAATCTTAACACTCACAAATGTCTTTGTATTTCGGAGATAAAAAGAGATTTTTCTGGCCCATGCACACAGAAAAAAGGTCCATAAATTGATGAGCAGTCAGATTGTTGTTTCCTGCAGTGAAGGAAAAACAAGTCGGCTACACAAAACTAAAGATTAAGGCTGTTGGTGTAATATTAATTAAATAAAGAAATTAAGGGGAAAACCCAAAGTAGGCTAACATTTCAACAAGTAAGGGAGCTTAGAAATCATGTGCTTGCTGGAAATAAGGTGATTGGCGCCATTATGTGGCATAATGGAAAATTACAGGAGCCTGGAGGGACAATCAGATAAACTTGTAATAACTCTCAGTAAAGTTTTACAGCTGTGGACAATAAAAAGACACGTTCAAGTTTACTTCAAGGCGTCAGACAACAATAAAAATGTTAATCATACGTTATGAATAAGCTAAGGGGCTGGATGAACGTGGGAGTTAAGTTGTTGTTTAATTCAAAAGTACACAGCTGTAAACGCTATAATAACTGATAAATGACTGTTTGTTTATCTTTAATAAAAAGTATTTTTCCTGCTTCAAAAGAATACATTTAGGCTTCTCAGTTTATGTTTTACATCGTGCCTGCTCTGCTTCCTAATTCACCTCCAAGTTTTAAATAGGCAGAGCCATATTCCCGAGCAATTAATGCAAAGCGGCAGCTTTTAAACAAAGTTAGGAGCCCTGACGTCCGCGCGCAGTTACCCAGAACCGCTCTGAGTTCACTCATTACGTTTCCTGGATGAAGTTCCTGAGGGAGGGCCTGAGACGCAAGCATGGGAAAGTTCTCCCCACTTTTTCCGATTACATCGGACTTTTTTTTCCTTTTTTTTTTTTTTAAAGAAAGCGAACCAGCCGAGCGGCGGTCCACCACTGAGAGGAGCGGACTGGCATTTAAAAGTACACGGAGTGCTGAGGCCAGTGGGACTGAAAGGAGATAAAACCCGCTTCACGAGAGAGAAAGGTAAGACTTTTCCTGGGGAAGGGGGCAACGAGAAAGAGAGAGAGATGGGATCAGATTGGTATAACACAATAATCTGTTTTGGGACTTCTCAGTAGTGATGAAAGACCCCTTGTACTACTTTTTCTCCCCCCTCAAATGAGTGCGCCAATATGTTTTCTTTAATTTTAGTCACTAAAAAACCTTTTCATTTTTAATTAAAATAGGTTTTAATGGGCTACTCAGTGCTAAGTCATTTTGATTTATCTGAGGTTTTATGATTTGCTTGTTGCTGTTTTTCTTTAAATTATTGTGATTTTTTTAGGTCGACACTGAATATAGCCTATACTGTACGACCTCAGTGGCTTACAACAACAGAACTTGAAAACCTTTTTCTTTTCTTTCTCCATATTTTGTGGTAGGCTATATATTTTAGAAACAATAGCATTTGCCAGGAAAACCCTCTCAGCAGAGGATCTGTTCAGTTGTTTCATTATTATCATATAAGAAGCCTGATCCGCAGGTCATCATTTTCCTTACAGCCCTTTGTCTGGTCTCATCCTGTTAGAGGGGTTTGTATTTTTTATGAGTGAAGAGGGATTTCTTTTTTTTTTATCTCAAAGGGGAATAAATAACAGAAAAACATTGGTAAGATAAACAAATAGACAAGTGTCACAGCAATACACAAACTCCCCCACACACAGGATGTTTACTCAAATGTGTGTGTGTGTTGAACTTCCCAACAAGCTGCTGTGTCATATGTCATGGATAATGTCCAACTCCCCCCTTCTACAATTAAATACAATTATTGAATAAAACCAATCACATTGTATGATCTGTAACTGAATCCTTGGGTGTATAAATGGGCTGCCTGTTGTGTAAAAGTGAGAGTGGCCTCACTTGGACTCATTCACTCCAGTTTTGCCGTGAACAGTTAAAGCACGCTCTATTTTTGTTCTTATTAAAAGCTAACTTTAGTACCATATGTTTTTGTTTTAGTCCACTTCAGGGTAAGGGGGCCTTTCCTCTCACATCTTGACGATGAGGAGTTAGAGCCCACCCTAACAACACTGTGAGCTCATGGAAGAACTAATAGCGGGCTGCAGCATGATATGTTCCAAAGCATAAAAGACACCATTTATACTGTAAAGGTTGGAGAAACTTAGCTCATTTGTTACTTATAGAAAATAAACACTTACTTTAGCTGTTTTTGAAAAGCCTCAGAGAAATCTGCAGTGGAAATTAAACACCTGTTGAGTTTTGATATAGGTTGTGTGTTTCAAATCACATTAGCAGAAAATTTGGGGAAATAAAAACTGCAACAAAAAAAAAACAAACAAAAAAAAAATCACAATGTGCCAACTTTCGGGCCTCTCATTGAATTGCAATGTCGTGGGAAGTTTGCCCACATATTGTAGTGTTTTAGGGTTATTTTAAAGGTGATTCATTTTATGGTGTTTTTCATAAATCTAGCGAATAATGTTGTGTTTGCTTAATCGAAACAGGATATATTTACCGTTTTTTTTGGCTCCCTTCCCTTGACTTTGATGTTTAGCTTTGTAGAGTGTGTGAAAGGTGAAAAAACAGCTCAAAACTGAAAACAGAGAGAGTTATTTTCTTACTTTCTCACTCGCAGTTAATCTCCTTGACAGTTCAAGCTTTTCATCCTGAACTTGATAATATCACCATGAAAAACATTTCCGTGTCTGCTTGGTCATTCTTGACTTTGGCTCCTGCAAAAGGACTGGGAAAAGTATTTCTGTCAAAATTGCTGGAGTGACAAGTCCCTCCTGCAGAGAAACATCCCCACATGATGATGCTGCCATCGCTGTGTTTGACAGGAGGGATGGTGCAGTCCCTGGTTTCCTCTGAACATACACCTTTTAAATTGTAAAGATATTATTTATTATTTAATCATACTGAAATATTTAGTGCATTATGCCTTTGGAAAGTTCTCAGTAGGTTGTCACATGCTTTAAAGGAAAAGTTGTGCTTTTTGTTAAAGCTGGACCTTATTCATAGCATGAAATACTGTATGTTCATAAACCCACCCGGACAATTTTGGAGTTACATGAAGTCCATCTGGAGATATTTAGATCCATCACACTGGCGTACATATCCATTCAATGGATGCGGTCAGGGCAACAACCTTTCAGCCTTCAATAAAACATTATCTGCAACAAAACACCTTCATTTCACCAGCGTTTAGTTATTAGTTGCTGTACTATCGTTTTGTGCCTTCAGAGCGGCTTTATTATCATCTAAATCCATAGATATAGAGACACAACCCGACGACGACACTACATAAGAAAGTGCCTCTGATTATGCTGTTGCCCCGACAACGCCAGCGCAATGGATCTAAATATCTCCCGATAGACTTCAAGTAACTTCAAAGTGAGTTTATGAACGTATTTCATGCTATAAATAAGGTCCAGGTTGAAAAAAAAACGGTACTTTTCCTTTAAGGTTAAGGTTGATGAAAAGCATATGTCTGATCATTCTACCATAATGAATTAATTGGTGTCCTGTGGGGGTCTTAAATCTCTGCAAACAGGCCTGTTGGTTAATTTACCTCTCTGACGAGATCTGTTGTCCCTGAACACTCTTTTGGCAGGCTGGTTTAGAAAGATGGACGCTTATCTGGTTTGAGTTTTTCTTGTATCATCTCCCAGATCTATGATTAGATACAATCCCCTCTTGCATGTTTATGGGGAAGTCTTTAGACCTAATGTTTTGTTTTTTTGAGAACATGGGAGTTTCTTTGTTTGCAACACCAAGTTTCGACTAACTCCAACATTATGAAAACTATGTAAGGGTAAAAAGGATGTGACCTATCTCAGTAAATCAATATACTTCTAATACTATTATTATGTTATTCAAGTTTATTTATATGTATTAACATTCTCTTTGTGTCTTATATCTATCTCAATTGTTCCTCTCAGGAGCAGAGGATGTCCAGAGCTGATTGGTCCTTCCTGGAGCACCTGTTGGAGGAGGGCCAAGAGTACTCAACAGCAATTGGCCGTATCTGGCTTACTGTACTCTTCTTGTTTCGCATGCTGGTCCTGGGAACTGCTGCAGAATCGGCGTGGGATGACGAACAAGCCGGCTTCGTCTGCAACACCAAGCAACCTGGCTGCACCGCCGTGTGCTACGACAGAGCCTTCCCCATATCCCACTTCCGCTACTTTGTCCTCCAAGTCATCTTCGTCTCCACTCCGACCATCTTCTACTTCGGATATGTGGCTGTAAGGGCGCAGAAGGGCAATACAAATGAGGAAGATGGTGGCGGGAGCAAGAGCGGTGGGATTGTAATAGAAAAGTACGACAACTGTGCGAATAAAGACAATGCAGAGGAGGAGAAAGAAAAAAGTGGTGGAAAAGGCAGAAAAGCCAACAAGCCTGAAGCTCCTAAACTGAAAGGCCGGCTGCTTGCTGCATATGCATTCAGCATCCTGTTAAAAGTCCTCCTGGAGGCTGGATTCATCGTTGGGCTTTGGATCCTTTACAATGGCTTTTTCATCGAAGCAAAGTACGAGTGCACAATGTCTCCGTGTCCTCATACGGTGGACTGCTTTGTCTCTCGCCCCACAGAAAAAACTGTTTTCACCATCTACACTCAGGCCATTGCCACCATCTCCATGCTCCTCAACCTAATCGAGCTTGTCCATCTCATCATGCTTGCGATTTCCCACCGGCTGGAGAAACGCTTCCGTAGCCAAGATTACTTACCTCGGTTTGAGCAGGTACTGGCCCAGCAAGAGACTCCAGAGCTCCAAACGGAGGTGTCGAATGCGTACAGCGCAGGGAGCCATATTACCCTGCCCATTCAGGGTGAGGCGGAATCACACCCCAACCCCTGTGAGACCTACATTGATACAACCGTAGAGGTGAACTGGGAGCCTGGAGAGACCAGGGATGACCTGCTCCCCAGTTATATGAATTGCATGGGGGCTATGAGGAAAACACATTCCCCAAGACATCATCATAAAAAACATTCACATCACAATGGGAAAAATCCAAAGGGTGCCCATAAGGCACATACAAAACTAAAACATTATGTATGATGCAATATACTGTTTGTTTATGCAAAGGCTTTGTTTGGCTCCTCAGTCATATTTTTTAATAAATTCTATCCTGCACATGATACTTGACGAACAGGAGTGCACACTTCGGGGTGAGATGGGAGAAGACTGTAGAAGAAGAAGAAACGGATCCTCTGCTGTGAACTCAGTGCCTCAGAGGCAGACATGCAGAAATTTGCCAGATAAATGAATCTATTCAAAATTAAACATTTTGAGAACAATCCCCTAAAGGCAAAGAAAATGAGTTTGCACAACAAGAGAAATTTTTAGTCATAAGATGCCTTCATGCTAGATTTAATGGCTTTGAGCTTAATGTGACTTTGGAAAAAAAAGAAAAGAAAGAAGATAACCATAATGGGGGTCTGTTAGAGGTGCTACTGTGTGAGTGTTTATGTGAGGGGATGCAGATCTAAGTGTATTCCTCTGAGATTTGCACTGTAACCCCATAAGTTGTTTGAAACCCCCTGCTCTGTGTCCTCTCCATGGAATGTACTGGTCTCTGGATCCATCTCAGCTCCCGGGAGGATAATTGCTGCTTCGTGGATGCAGGCATGCATGCATGCACACACACAATATACTTTTCCCCTTTCACCCAGTGAATTCTGCTCACTCGAGTTGGGGATGTGGACTGGGAAAAGACGAAGCTTAGGGATTGTGGGACTGAATGTGACTTGTCATTGCCGGTGACAGTAGTATTTCAGCTATGAATAGCGGAGGAATGAGGACCACTGGATAATGGGAAGACCAGTATCCAATTTGAAGCAATTAATTGAGTGATAACTAGAACTCAAAGTGGTTGCACGATGAATGGACTGAAAGCGGAACAGAAATGTACAAATTCAATGAGAGGAAATGGATGACTATGTGAAAACTGTACTTAACTGTAGTTTTTTAAGCTATTGTGAAGAAATGCAAGTGCTTATATTTATTCTTTTAAGAAAAATAAAGTTTAACTATTAACAATTAAGCTCATAAAATAATTGACACATGATCATGCCTCTAAAAACAAATCTGAAAATGCTATTAATTTGCTATTAATAGAGTACTGTGTAAAAGTCTTGAGTTATTTCCCCATGGACCCTCTTGTGGTCCAGAAAAATAGTTCACTAGACATTCTGAAAGTCTCTCAAAGCTTTTCTTTGGACATTGGCTCCTTTTTTGTTCTTTCTTTTTTTTTTGTTGCTAATATACAGTAAGACCCGTTCTATTATCTGACCTTTTTCAGAGGAACACATTTCTGTTATTTTGCAGGGTTATTAAGCCACCAAACACTTGTAAAAGCACCTAACTCCATGTATGAACCAGTTTTGTGTCCATATAATTGAAACTTTAGCAAAGAGCCAATTTAATTGCATCTCTTGGCATTTTCCTTCTGGCAGTCTGTCACAAAGACACAATTTGTTCCCACTTCTTAAGTTGCATGTGTAAAAATTCCCAAAGATAACACAATTTGACAGGCATAAAATAATATTTTTTCATAATCATAGTCATTTCTTAAGTGCTATTAGCCAAAAACTTGGAATATATTTGCACTGTGTCCTTTAGATGATAAATAACTGAACCTGTTTCCCATATTCCTGGCAATATATGAAGAAATGAGATGGGGCTCAAGACTCCATTCCCTTTAACTTAATCTCCAAGGAACAAAATAGTATATAGAATAGTTTTGATTGCATTTGTTTCTGAATACAAGGATGATAGTCCTGTTTGAAGTGAAGTATCAGTGATTACAGTATTGCTTCTTTGTCCAAATGTACACCTTCAACTATCCGAGCACTGGTGCAACACAAAAGAACTTAATCATTCAAGATAACATGAAAATAATAGAAAGTGATTCATCGGGTGGTGTGGATGAGCACTATATGGTATCGTGGTACATCCTAGAGGGAAATAATTTGAGTTAATATCTGTTTTCAAATCTGTGCTTCTGGCCATGCACAGAAGGAGGCCATCGTTCATATGCGTATGAGGCTACAGTAGTATAGCTTCATACAAGCTGGAGCAGCACGTCATGTTCTATTTAATATCCCCTCGAGAGGTCTGGCTGTTAATGCTTTCTTTGCTTGATAAAATCCAGAACTACACCTTCAACAAGGGTCCATGCTCTGCAAGTATAAAGCCATATGTCTCTTCAAAGATATAGCTGCAGCGCTCAGCAATGCTTTATTTCTTTCCTGGTAATTTACAGAACTGTCTCCATGACGATAAGTAGTAATCTATAGCAGGAAAAAAAATGAGAATGGGAAATGTAAGTGGAGTGAGTTTTCCTATCACAAACAGCGTGAACTGTGTGTGAGGTCAAAACACTGCCACAACAGCTGAAAACCAAAAAATGAAAAAAAAAAATAAATAGATGAAAAATCTGGAATCATAATTTGGCTTCCTGTGGTTGAACAAAATATTTTATAATTTGATAATAGTAGGAAAGCCATATATCAGTCAGGAGAGTGGAATGTGTTTTTATTGCAGGGCCGTGTCAAGGATAAATTGGCAGGTTTGTTGAGAAAACAATCCAAACAGCTGCCCACTTCAATGCCTGCTCATAAGAACTTTGCTGGCATTCATTTGCAGTCTTGTTATCTCAGTCTACATGTGCGTGCACACAAGTCCATGTGATTTCTCATGCCTGTGTTTTCACAAAAAGCCAGGAGGGTCACGAAACAGATTGCACAGGGTGACCCGCATCGGACCGCCGGTGCCAGCCAGCCGAAGCTAGCAGCAAAACAGCAGAGCTCCCTTTTGCATCTTTTGTACTAAAAGCCGATCCATCCGGAGAGGCTCAACGGCCTTTTCCATTCTTCCTGCAGACTAAACTCTCACCTCCTGTTACGTGAAGAAAATCTAAACTCACAGGTTGATAACGAAAGTGTAAGGAGGTTATTTGTGGCCGTGCAGGCTGTTTTGTGGAATTTCAAAACTATCAACGGTAAAGATGAAAGTAATGTTTTGGTTCCTCTGTCAGAACAATAGNAAAAAAAAAAAAAAAAAAAAGGTTCCCCCATCCACTGGCTTGATTACCTATTATTTTAGTCTGTACTGTTTCCCATGATCAGTGCAACCACTCAGACACCCAATGTCTTCAAGGGATGCCCCGATAAACGCTTGAACAATGGATTTAGTTTGTTGTGTCAGGCTGTGAAAATAAAGTGAACAGTCGTCGGCTGTTGGGAAGCTTTCTATCTGTGAGTAACCGTAGAGTTATCCTCAGCGGTTACACAGGGAATGCCTTGGATCAGACACAACCGTGACTGTATTTCCTGACATTGTTGAAGTCACTGCGGATCCATTTCCTCTCTCTGCTGGTGAGCCACATGCTGTTGATCATACACAAAGAAAAGCAGCCGTGCAGTTTGGTGAATGATTGTACACAGCACAAAAAAAGCAGCATTTACATTGTAAAGCAGCTTGAAGTGTTATCAAACACTCTCATTTTGGGATATTCTCAGTGCTATGTCCAGCACCAATCTCTGAACATACTATAAAGGGTCCATCTGCACCATCTGCCAGGCCTGGCCAAAAATGTCCTGCCAAAAGCTCCAGCATGTCTTAAGGAAGCATCCTAAACAGGCAGACAACTCACTCATATGCACTGACACACAGTCTCAACACGTCAGGAATGACCAGCACGACCCCGCAAAGCTCAGGCCTCACATCCGCACAGATCAACAAGAGAGCAGGGGGGCCTTAAAATAGCAGCCACAGGGTGGATGCGGCCACAAAACTTATGTAATATTTCTCTATTTGGAAGTTAGAAATCACGTTCTGTTCCGTGGATAGCGAGGAATGCTTTCTGTGGTTCAGTGTTTATGCCGGAGCGTGCTTATTTGAGGAAAAGGCAAACATGTGCCAACCCCCTTTGTTTTTCCTGACATCCATTCAATAAATACCCACACGCGACTCTGTCTGTATCCATAACAATGTTATATTCATGCCCCATGCACTTAATTTGGGTATTTTTCTCTCAACAAAACAACACATAAAAAGGAGTCAGGGCAGTTCCTAAATTTAAATCCTGGACAGGAAGTGGCTCTGTATCTGTTTCCTGTTCCAGTATTGTCTCTCTCCAGGGACTGGTTGATAGGGATTGTTCACCCTGACAATGGTGGTGTGGTGGGCATTGTTGCATTGTTTTGCTTTTACTCTTGACCTAATGCCATGGCTGCCCCATCAAAGGAAGACTGATGGAGCGGCAAAGGGTGGGGTGGGGCGCCTGCTGTGTGGCTGGAGTCAATTGAGAGGACCAGTACCACATATACTGTATGTCAGACATTTATGTGTGTGTGAACAGGAAACTGGCTGAATTATCTTGTTTAGGTTCATATGGTGGTCCTGCTAAACCTTTTGGTCATTTTCACCACTTATAATAAATGGGAGGTCACAATCTTTTGGGTTTTAATGTTTTGAAGCTCCAGTGATCTGTTAATCACTGACATTTCAGTGCTTCAGATGACTCAGTTAATGTGAATGGGATTCTTGTAGTGATTACTGTCAGCATATTTTCCGTGTAATAGGCCACTTCCAGATTAGGTAAGCTATGATTAAGTTGTATCATGCCCAAATGCAACTGCCTCCCACTCTCTCTCTCCTGCTGGCTGATATTAATGACACATCCATTACATCATCATTTATGCTTCACTCTTACACATTAAAAATGTGCATGAATATCAGTCGGTGGTTACAACTAATTTTAATGGTTGAGTATTGCTTCATCTTATTGCTGCTTATTTGGATCCACAGACAAACAGGACATGCTACTGTCATCCCTGAGGAAAGACATTAGTGCAGATGTGTCTATGCTTTTGGATGCACAGCACATAACTTTGATATTTCATTTACATAGATGCAATCTTTTTTTCTCCTATTTTATTGTTCTTTGAAAAAACATTTAGTAATAAATCTACTAAATGAGTTTGGAGAAGTTTATTCATGCATTTGCTTTTATTAGGCATTCTTAAGACAACGGCAATTATTCCAGAAAGCTGCTGCTTGTCTTCTTACAAAGAGATAGAGAGAAAGAGAGAGAAGAAGGGGAATATATAACTCTGGTTCTCAGATTTTGCTGCTGGTTTACAAGGCACAGAGTTGCTCTGGGCCGAAATATATAACTGATCTGCTGATACCATATGAGTCACCCAGACGTAAGATCATCTGGGATGAAGTTTTTGCAAGAGTTGAAACTAAACAAGGAGAATCAGTAATTAGTCTTTATGCTCCTAATATCTGGAACAAGCTACTAGAAAACCTGAAGTATGCTTCAAGCCTTGGTCATTTTGTTTATCTCAAACAAGTCTTAAAACTTTTTTTTTCATTGTCACCTCTATTAATCAAGCATTATCAGTTTAAGTTTGTCTATTTTCTTGAATATAGACTCTAATGATGATGTTGATGATGACGATTATGTATTTTGTGTTGACTTCTGTTTATTATATGTATCTCACTGTATGTATTCTATCTTGCCTGATTCTTCTGATTATGTAGAGCACATTAGGTTCCCTTATGTATGAAATGTACTATGAAAAATAAATTTGCACTTCTTTGCCTAAACATTGAGTTAACAGCTATCCCAGTAATTGGCAGGCGTGAGTGGGAATTTAGAGTGACCAATTTACCTAACATGCCACGCATTCAAGGGGAGAACATGCAAACTCCAAAGGCCCTTGTTTAACTCGCTCCCCAGCTGAGGCTCTAACCAGCAACCTTCTTGCTGTTAGGCTGAGGTGCTAACCACCACACCACTGTGTTGCCCACTATCGAAAAAAAACAACATCATTTTTATTCCACCAAAAATAGTTTCTAGAAGTCAGTCAATGCTTTGACGAGTTACCTCCTGATATGACCAGACCAATGGTGGACACAGTCAGCCAGTCTGTTGAACTTGTTCTTTTTAAACCATTGAACTTTGGCTCATTGACCTATTACTACACATTGTTCACTTACTATGATGATCAGTACTCTACATACTGTACCATAATATGCAGTGTTGATGCCTGAGATAAGAGCCAAGTTTGATCTGAGGGGCACTTTACATAACAACGTTTTTCAGGTTTTTGTCGGCAATTCGGCCTGTCGTTTACACGTGGACGGGCTGGCACCCTGAAAAACGGGTGCCAGAGTGGAGAGTTGTGAAAATGCTGGATGCTTCGTTGTCATGTAAAGGGAAGGGCCAAGGACACTTGACAACCCACGGCATTTTGGACTTGCGCACTCTGCCAATGTTTTCTATATATTTCGCGGATTTGTAGTTCCATGTTAAATTAAGAAGTAATTCAACTTCTTCATTGGTCCACACCAGACTTGTACATGCAGATGCTGCCATTGTTAGGTATCTTCTGACTAGAGATGTTTGCTGGGCAATGAGGAGGAAACCATAGAACACTGCATACACAGGGCACACTGCCATCCAGTGGCGGACTATATGAGAAGAGATTTCAGGAAAATTACGTTTTTTAGCTAGACCCACACATTTAGTTAATATTGAACTTATCCT
>JAPMNP010710697.1:0-13506 GCA_029874935.1 Atherina boyeri
CTGCTCAATTTGCCCGTCTGGTTGAAACAATACTTGTGATCAGCGCGTGTAATGGCACCTTATTAACCCCAATTACCACAATTAAAACCCTGCTGCCACTGGGCCCCTTTCAAGTCTTAATTAATCAGATGGCAGCCAAGAGGCCATTCGGTGCCACCCCATACACAAGACACGCTCCTACACCTTCTCCCCAGCCTTGACCTACCATGTGGCCTCACTAAAAAGCACATCTGGCGGAACAAAACGTCTCCATGCTGGCAGACAAATGCCTCGACTTTACAAATGAAAAGACAAGCCTCTCTCTTTTACTCTCTCTCCCTTTCCATCTTTGTGATGTGGGTATAATGAACATTACAAGCCCCCTTGGCACAGTGCCTTATTGGGAGGGTTTGGAGAGCTGCCCAGTTTGTTCCTCGCTAATTGCTTAATTGATGCATTGTTTTTACTGATGATACGGATTTGCCCCCCCCACACACACACACACACACACACTCATTTCCCTCCCTACTGCTGCACATGGATACAGATATGGAAGGAATTACACCCTATTAGCAAGTCATGGTCCCTTTCAGCACACTGTATTAGAGACTTAAAACCATTGTGATGGCTTCCCCTAATTGAGTGCAACCACTTGATGTAACATAATGCCATGTAAATAAAACCACTTCCCCCCTCCTGCTCACGTTTCATAAGCAGCCGCAAGAGACAAATGAATATTGAGCTGCCATTGTACTAACAAGAGACTCTTTTATGGCCACTGCAGAAATCACTTAAACATTACTTACACAGAGGTCCGTATTTGTTAGTTGGTGCATTAACCGTCATTGCTTTTCACCGAGGCGATAAAATTCAGACTGTGTATATGCAGATTTGTCCAGTCAGGGTAAATAAGTGGCATTTGGTTTAAATATATTCTTGGGGAGTTTAATTAGAGGTCATAATAAAAGCGTCTGCTTGGAAATAAGTCGGAGCCTTGTGGTAGTGTCTCTTAGGAAGGAAAAAAAAAAAAACACTGGTTAATGCATTCTTTTTCTCTAGATGTCTCTTTTTCCCTCTCAATCTTTGACTAGCACAGAAACGGGCACATACACACATGACGCCATGCAAACTCATAGGCTTCTGCATATTCCTACTGATGTCTGGGATAAAGAGAATGTTTTCCCCTCCATCCGTGTGTTTGTCCCATACTCCGTCAGAGAGCAATCCCTCTCTGAGGGCTTGCTGCCAAGAGGGGCCAGGAATCAGCCAGATGAAGGTGAGCCTGGTCCACAGAGAGATGCTAAAGACACAAACACGTGCACACACATACACACACTAAGAAAACGCATGGCCACAAACAAAAAAGTAGTGTACACATCCTGCACACAAACTCACGAAAAGCAGCGACGAGCACGTGTACACACAATAACACGCGAGCGCACGCGCAAACTTCAAGGCCTCAGAGAGGGTGAGCTAGAGAGAGTAGGATGTTATTTATTCATCAGGCTTTCTTGTAGTCGGGAGGCAACAAGCCCCCAGAGCTGTAAACACACAGAGACACGGGCCTCAGTGAGCTCCAACCCTGGGAATAACAAGTGGTCCCTGTATACAAGCGTACACACTCACTTTCATGGGATGCCTGCACAAACACATACACATATTTCAGGATGTCGGAGCCCTGACAGAGCAAAAACAAGACAACATCCTTCCTTGGACTGAAGGGAGACAAAAAGCAGAGCACAATTCAGGACATGGTCTCTACAATCTAAAGGGCATGTGTAAACCACCGTTGCAAAATTACAAAAGAAGAGCAGACTTTATTCTGGGGCATGATGAATTGATTTTTGTACTTTCATACTCACTTTGACTGAATATTAATTGAATCAGGCGGGAAAGTTGGGATAGAAGGGCAGACAGGCAGGGAAATAATCGGTTTGAGAGTAAAAAGAAAACGAAATGTGCTGAAGGAATGGGATCTGGCATTCCTGCGTAAAAATAGCATCCCCTGCAAACACATTTGCTATTATCTCTGCGGTGCAGCGCAGAGTTGTGCACGCTGCACTCCGGCCCCCCTATGGAGCCAGACGGCAGCATTTACATGAAGGTTGAGCAGAATAGGGGAAATTACAACTATTGACTTGCCTTTCTACACGGTTTATTGGATTATCATAACATGGTGAGAGCACCATGGTTACAGCATCCATCTGACTTCTGTGGTGTGAAGACGACTTTGGTGTCTCGGCATTGCTGCTCTGCTGTAACTTTCTTTCTCATTGTCTGTTTTCTGTAGTTCTGCTTTCCTTAATTCATTCAGACTTCCTTACTGTTAGATCGTTTTGTGACAGCACATTTGGAGAACTCGGAGACCTTTTCAAGTGTCTCACTCAGTTTGTTTTAAACACATCTCAGAGCTGATCCCCTTTGGGACAGTCTACACACAACCATGTCGAATATTAAACCTGATTAAACAAGATTTTTTTTGTGAAGTTATTGAAGATAAATGACTTCAATGTCATGTTACAAAAGTATTCAGACCTCCTGCAATGCCATGCTTAATTGAGCTCCAGTTTATCCTGCTTCAGGACGCAAGAACTTCAAAAGTATCTAAAGATCCAAAATGCAGAGCAGCCATCATCTCTCTTAAATATTAAACATTACTATACAGTATTTGACATTTGGCCATTCAGGTACCCAGCAAACCAGATGGAACAACCTTAGAAGAGGGCAGCCATCAGTGTGTCACTCCACCTCTATCACCATTTCTTACTAAAAGGCTCCTGCCCCTATTGATGCCATCCATACAGTCAAACAGGATGTTGGTAGCATCATGCTGTGGGGATTTTTTTTGTGACAAGGATTGGGAAACCAGACCAGATTTCCTGCAAAAAAGTTTAATCGACTTAAAGATGAGTGAGTTCAGTCAAGATATATCACTGAGAAACATAGAGTAGATAGCCAATACTTATGATTCATCTGATTAGTATGCATGATTATCAGTTAAAAAAAGCTTGATTTTGTTGCAAAGCTTGTTGATTGTTGACTGTCTAATCTGTGGAAATTTTGTGGAAATTGTTGTGGCTGCTTGTCAATTTTTCTCCCATCACTATCTTTGCATGGTGTTCGATTCCAGATCCTGTTTCTGCTTATTGGTCTTATACTGGATAAATGTGAGGTATGTCATTCAAATCAAAAACACAGCAGACAGCTTTTTGAACATAGTTGTAGAGTTCTTTCAAGTATTATTTTATATTGTGTAATTCCGTAACACACTCAAATACACATCTGTGTGACAACCAATGGACCTCTATGTGTGACAGCAGTGTTTGATGTGCTTCATCCATATACATACTTTTTGTTAATCCACATACTGTGGTAATATCATGTACAGGTAAAAAAACATATGTTGGCTTAGGACCTCCTCACACAGCTTTTGTGATCTTTGGTGCCCCGGTGATTAAGGAGCGGGGACCACATGTTGGTAACCACTGGTGAAGAAGGAAGTAATCTGAACTTTTACACCAAAAAAAAGGATCAAAGTGGCTTTGAATCTAGAAAAAAACCCAGAAAATACACCAATGATCGCCATCCAGCCTGGCTAAATTGGATTTCTGCCAAGTGGAATGTGAGAAAATCCAAAAAAAGACGGGGCCCACAAGCTTGAAGAATCATCAGCAAGAACTTCTTTTGAGGTGCCATTTCTAATGAGTATGCCATATTTTGATTAATTTCAAACTTGTGAGCTTATAAAACCTCTCTGTTTGCGCCGTATTTACATATATGAGTGTGTTGGTAGAAAGAGTCAGCAGGAGGCCCACCCAAACAGCCCACTCAGGGCTACCGTGTACTGACACTGTTAGTCAGATCTACAGGGACCTGCTCCTAGCATCTGTTCACCCCCAGCCTGCATGTGCTTGAATGCAATTTTCTTGTGTTTCGTGTTAAGTGTGTCACTGAATTCATGTTTGTGTGTGTGTGTGTGTGTGTTTTTTTCCTCTACACGTATAACTACATTCGATCCACGTTGTGATTTCTGCCACTTCAAGCATCCTCTTTTTCAATGCTCTGTGACCGAACACCTGCTGTACAGCAATCTTTTAATGAGAGATCCACCTGAGAGAGGAGGAATAAAGGAGCAGGAGGAAAAGAAAGATTCCATGGGTCTTTTTCTTTCTTTTATTTTTTTTCCACTGTGACACCTGTGCCGTGATTAAAGATGGAAAGCATTTTTACCTCTGCAGAGCCACATATTTGGCTTTGATAAGCATTGCAATCACACTGCATAAGACATAAATGATTTGTTAGGTAGAATAGGCATGCATCCAAACATGGCCCTATATCCAAAGGAGTGGCCTCACTCCTTACATGAGCTGCCTATTTACCATTTTTTGCAGGATAAAAAGAAAGCAAAAAAACAAAACAAATGGGCGTCCTCCATGGCATACTGAGGAGAGAGTACCCACTTTTTCCATTATTCTCTCTCATCTCTGCTCTCCTCTTGTTGTTTTCGCCCTTCACTTCTCAATATTACTCAGAGTACGTCTGGTTACATGCATGCATGTACTTGAGCATGTGTGTGTCTGGAAAGTGTGTTTTTTGGGCAGTCAGAGCAGCGAGGAGGTAATTTGGAACAGGGGCCTTAGCTACAATGCTCACTTCAAAAGCTCCTTTAGGATGCTGCCCACTCTGGGCCCATATCAGTGGGCGAAATCCTGCTTTGTGCAGCATTAACCTAACCTCCTCATACATTATGTTCTTTGAATTTGTGTACTTAATTAGACCTTTGGGTATGCTCAAACTGCCCGTCTAATTTATTTGGCACATATTCACTGAGGTACATGTGCTTTTTGTCTCCTCTTTGTGTCCAATAAGTGCTGGCCTGTTATTTTTTATAAATTAGGTAGATTTCATGATCTTCTCCCAAGACATTTCTCTGTGTGATAAAGAAAGTTTGATATTGTCTATCCCTGTAGTTAAAATCAGTCTTCTTCTTTCAAACGTCTGTTTTAACTCAGCAAAACACAAATTGAAAGCCTATTTTTTCATCTGAAGCACCACAAAAAGTACACTTTCTATACAACTCATCTTTTCTTTGTTTTGTAAGTAGTTTCTTTGACGCAGAAAAGGCCTCATATTGACGTGCTCATTGAATGCACCACTAATACTCCGAAGGCTGATCAAATGGGCTGATTATATTTGTACATATAGCATTAAAAGCCTCAATGGAGATGTTTTTTTTTCTCTTAGAGGAGCATCTGTGGGTGGCTGGGTGGGGGATGCGCTTTGCATCCCACTTCTCCATATTTTACAAACAGTCAGAATCAATTAGCTAGCCGGATCAGGCTAAAACCCCATTTATTCCGAGATGAGGATTTAACTGCACATAAAAGCGGATGTTTTATGAACTGTTAAATATTGATGATGTTTGTGTAAATGCCTTTGCTTACTGTATGGCTCTTTTAAACTGTTTATAAATTCTAATGTGGGGCCTTTGGACTTCCCGCGGTTTGGGTTTGTTACCATTTAATGTAGAAGGGTGGGGAAGCGATGAGCAAATAAGCAAAGGCCTGCAGAGATTGCTAAGTCGAGCTCTGAAGTGCAAATGAGCTTCCTCCTCTTTTGGTTCTTGATGTTTTATTTTTTTATTTTTAATGCACTGACACTGAAACATGGATAACATGTTTATTTCAACTTGTGTATAACATATATGACAGAGCAGTAGCCAATAAAAGCATTTCTCCCTCTAAAGCTAAGGTCCTTAATGAAATTAGATGTTAGTTCTGCAAAATGTCTGTGGTGCCATTACTGCTGTGTGATATTACAGGGCACCAGAGCTCACTAATGACTTGAAAACTCAAACAACAAAGTCCAGATGGAAAAGTCAGGCAACGATGTGTCACGAGACAATTATATATATAAAAAAATATTAGTCCCAGCTGCCCAGCTGACTAACACACTGTGCAACGTTTGAATTAACAGACTGTCAGTGTTTATATTTGGACAAAACTTTGCGGACCCTTTCACCTTCTAAAAGCCACTGGCACAGCTTGACCATCTTTTTCCTCTCCGCTGGAACAGCTTGAATCGAGGTCTGATTAAAAAGCAGAGGCATTGGCTGCGCCTTCCTGGGAGGTAAGAGCTAGCTAGGAGCCTGGCCGGGGCCTCGGGGAAATAAAGATTTGGATCAGGCTGATTTGAGTAGATGAAGATAGAGCAGTAATTACAGACATCCCAGATCTCAGCTGTAGATATAGCAAGCCAGACCCACAGCTTATGGGTGTGTGATAAAGATGGAGCCCTGTGTATTGGCAGGCAAGCGAGCTAGATGATGAAGGAAGTGGGGAGTCATTCTGTCACTGATCCATAAAATCACATGAAATAGGACCCAGGGTAAGTCACTAACTGCGTGACATCTCCTGTCATGGTACCAAAACAAATGTATGCCATTTGAAACAGCTGAAAGTGGTTGTGCTGTATGCATCACTAACATGATTATGCTTTTACTATTAGCCTTTTTCCCCTCCTGCTGTCATTAAAATCATATTAGTTAAACCGTTAGAGAAATTCATTCATTTTCATATTATCTAACCATCGCTCCATTTCTACTATTTTTTGCAAGTTTGAATCAAAAATCATGGGTATTTTTCCCTGTTACAGACACTGATACTTAATTGTTGTTAGCATGTAGCCCATCCTGATCACCTTGTCTTTTTATGACTGCATCCTGAGGTGAATCTCCATCTAGCCAAAGCCTCAGCCCTCCATCCCTCCTCCTGGTTGACATTTCAGACGGAGCCCTGAGGGCATGCGGAGGGGAGGCATTGAACAAGGTAATTGCAGCGAGGTTTCCCCTCACTAAATTAACCTCTGCTCAGAAATTTATTGGCCTGCCGCTCTCCAGGATTATTTAAACTTGCTGTTATTTCTATGTTGAGACGTGATACACTCTGGCTTTGCGGACTTTATTTACACATATCTATATGTATTATTTTCTTTTCTTATGCTTTTTCCTCTTCACTTATACAGTAGGTCGGATTATGCAGAGGTGGACGTTGTTTTGGGGGAAATGACAGCAGCCACTAATTTATTACAGGCAGACCCTAGCTATTGGAACATTTTTAACTGCTCACCTGTGGAAATATAAATGAGGTTTCGTTGTCTTGACGGCTGGGTGAAGTCAGCACGCTCTTAAGGGTCAAAACCAGGGCACATTACAGTACTTACACTGTTGCTTATGTATGCAACTTGGGAAGAAAGCCAAGGGAATTGGTCTTTTTTTTTGCCATTGCCTGTCTCTGTTTGGCTTCCTTGTTCTTCCTATTTTGCACAGTTGAACCTGACCTCTGACTTCACTTTAATAGTTGTAATAATAAAACTTATTATGGTATGACAGTATAAATTCCACAGTCTAGTCATAGAATAGTTGCTTTTTCTGAGGGTGGCAAACTGGAAGAAGGCCGTATTGACTTTCTGCCAGAAACACGACTTGTAAGATTTTCTGTAATAGTGCACACCTCAGGAGTCCGACCCCACACATGCAGCCTGAATGGGTGCCCTTTATGGCATATTAGAGCAACTGTGTGGAAATCAAATGTGCACAATATTAATATTTAAGAAGAATGTTAAGGCATGTCAAGTCAGACGGACCCATGAACTTGACCCTCTCTAAACTTTCCCGGTCACCATTAGAGATAGGAGAAGAGATAAATTGATACGCTTGAAATCGCTCCCATCTCCTTTGCGTCCCCTTGTATGGCACATTAAATTATCCTGGGTTCATTTAGCGATCCGGCCTAATGCTTTAGTGTCTCTTTTTCTGGTTGTGTAACTGAAATATGTCGGCCGGTTCTGAATAAACATCAATCTTTTGCGCCTGTGCCTCTTGATGAGATGATTGGCCAAGTCGTAAAGCGGAGACAGCTGGTGGGGGTAATGTCAGCTCGGCCGCGATGGACAGTCGGCGCATCATGATTTACATTGCATCTGGCATTTTGGCCAACCGGTGGAGGGGAGTATCAGTCAGATTTATTTGACTTTTCTTTCCTCTCTTCCTCCTCTCCTCAGCTCTTTTCTCAGCTTTCTGACAGGCCCTCAAGTCATTCTAGTGTGTCTGCACATGTAAAAGGCTCTTTTAAGGAGGAAGTTAGGAGGTTAGACTCTTCTCTCTTTTTTTTATCTCTCATTGGAAAGCTGCCAATTTATCTGTACAGTCCATGCCGAGAGGATAGAGGAGACATGAAATGGGCAGTGTCAGAAACAGCTCACACTGAGGTTAGTTTGTTGTATCCAATGTGTATTCCTATCTATTTGCTCATTTTCCCCAGCTCCTATCATGCATTCATCCATCGAGCACCTCATTGCCCACATCCCATCATCTCTTACCACGCCAATTTGTGAATCAGCTTATGATAATGGCCCGATCATAACGGGGCAGACCCTCATTGAAATGGGATCGGCTGCGACAGTGCTGACCTTTCAGCGAAGGCGGGAGTGGTAAAGCTGCCACGCCATAACAAGGTCTGTTGAGTAAGCAACTTACAAGGCAAGGTTACAGTTCCAAGAGAGGAAAAAAGAAATGGATGTGAGATATGGGATGAAAAGTGTGTGTGGGAGAGAGAGAGAGAGAGAGAGAGAGAGAGAGAGAGAGAGAGGGTGAATGAGAGACATTGTTCTGATTATGATTTCACAAGTCGATTAACTTTGTGAGTATGTGTGTGTGTGTGTGTATGTGTGTGCGTTCTGGATGTTCTGCTGATGCAGATGGTTTTATCGTCTGAATGTGCAGGACACTAAGGGGCGGGGCAGGTTGATGTAGACGATCTTTGCGCATCGGATAGAAAGGCATCAATCTCAGGTGAACGGCTCCGATCCTTCCACTCAAATCCACCCTTTTATCCACTTGGGTGAGAAGGGTGCAAACGCTGTACATCCAGCACAGCATACACTGATGTTAAGGTCAGTCATGTGGAAAGTATACATTTTAACTTTTGCCATGGTGTGTTTGTGCATGTGTGCGTGTCTCGGTGAGATGGAGTGTGAGGCATTTTTGAGGGCACACATCCAGATTCCTGGCAGTTTTCTTGGATGTTTTGCCCCTCCATAAATAATACAGCTGCCTGTGGCATTGCTGACAGGACCTGTAATGGAGTCTGCATCACCAGTTCGACTGACTGACCAGGTGACTACCCACTTGACTGACTGTTTTATCTAACTGTTAGAGCATGAAGCAGCCAAATCACATGCCTGACAACAAGCGAGGGCAGGTGAGACTCTGTGGGCCAGTTTGTGGATTTCTTCATATGTCACTTGTCTCCGTCTGGCTGGATGCAAGCACATGTGAGCTCATCTACCTACTTAAGTGTTCATCTGACTGTTTGGTGATGCACTTATGAAAAAACAAAAAAAACAGAGAGAAGTGCACGATCAATCTTCATTTGGTAATTTATGAAGGCGTCCGGTTGTCAGGTATCCAGCAGTGACTAGTACAATTCATTCTGCTGTGCTGGGAGGAAGGTAGGGGGGACCCCAGGATATCTGCGCCTCCTGTCACCTCCCCCTCCCTCCTCATCGGCCTCTTGTACGGCGTCTGCTGCCGTCAGCAGCCCAGAGGCATAGCGCAGGGAGAAAGAGACGGAGGACGAAGCGAGGGAGGAAGCCAGGCGGGATTAACCCTGTGGCCACCCACGGCAGGTGCTGAGGCAGCCACGCGTCCAGCCTCATTAAGGAAAAGGGAGAGAGGGCAGCATGGCAACAAACACAAGGAGAGAGGCTGAGGATGTACATACTTTATCTACTGAACACAAACACACTCTCATGCGGCGAGTCCCAGAGACTGGCATCTATGTTGATGAACATGTGCTTGTCCAATTTCTCTTTTCTGTTCCCTCCCATTCCTTCATATTACCCACTCACTGTATTTCTTTTGAGTCTAACTTTTCTGCTGCCTTTGAATTGGCCTTTAGATGGGGTTAGCCGATGTAGTAAACATTAATGCTCGGGTAGGAGCACCCAGGAGAAGACATCAAAAACAAATTTGGTTCAGAACTCAGGAAGCACATCATAGAGGTCGGTTAAACAGGAAACAATTACACCCCCTAATTAGCCTAAACACCTGAAAACAAGTGTGTTTTTGTGAGATTTTGAATGCACATAGCAGTTGGAACTGTTCTCTACATACTCGGTGCCAATCAATGCTAATTTTGCTCTTGGTCCTGTTTTGTGGCTTGATTACACTTTTTTCTTTTTAGCCCCCCTTTTCCACTGTTCATATTTAATAAAAGTAACTACAAAATGCATTACTGCAAAAAAAATCCTAGTTAGGTCTATTACATGTGGTTTCAACATGAATATCTTTACATCATCCTTATTTAACTTGAGTGTGTTAACAAGGCTGCAGAACTGACCATTAATCATGTGAAAATAAGAGAACGGGGGAAAAAGATTCTCTTTGATCCTTAACTTCTTCCTATTTGCTGATCTTTTAACCCATTTCTTTGCTGTTCATTTTATCTGTTGATTAAAGATTGAAATGTGCTTTTAAGTAACTGTTTCTAAAATCAGTGTGGTCAGGACAAGTGCTGCGTTTCTTCTCCACCCCTGCTAATTTCTCTGGATAGTCTTATCTGTGTGACGACATTTTGGTCGGTGAATTATTCAACCCACTAAGCAGCACTTTGGGCCAGTTTCCCCCCAGTTGGTATCTTTGATTGGGAAAACGGGGGCTGATTTGGGAACGATAGCCCCAGGGCTGCTGGCCTAAGGCAAGCTCCAGGGGGGACACTGGCCTCCGAGCCCCTCCTGGCCCCAGGGAGGTAAGGTCCGTCCATGGCCGCGAGGCCTTCCGGTCTCCAAAAGACAGTCCTTGCGTGTATGTGTCTATCAGCCTCTGCCTCTGGAAGTGAGGTGAGTTGCAGGAGTAGCTCCGCAGAGAGAATCAGACGGATGAGACACTTTCTGCGCAGCGTCTCTCCCCTCAGCCAGAGCCTCCGTCTCCCGCGGCTGCCTGGGCAATTTGTCGGTCGACCTGCCAGGAGCAGAATGCAAATCCTCACCGGAGGAGATGCACTAGGGCCTTAGTGCCTGCCAGCTGTGTGTGTGCGTGTGCGCATGTGTGTTTCCCAGTCTTTGCAGTCTTTTCCATTGCAGCCTAACAGGATAACTGTCATCAAGACTTCAGTGTATCATTGTGGGTATGTGGATGTGTGTAATGTATCATCTTGCGGCTATAGTAGCACACTCTCTTTCTCTCCCTCTCTGTCTGCGAGCTAAGACACGACTCTCCTTCACTGCTCATCAACCCACCACTCCTAATTTATAGATGGGCATAAAAACTCTGTATTTTCTCACCTGCATACCTTACACCTACCCCTGCATAGCACCAGCGCGACAAAATAGGACACAATACATTAACCATGTAAAAGTTTTCTCTTTCTTTCTTTTTTTTGTTACCTCCATCCTCCTTGCTCCTGTGTTCAAGTTAATTTCCCCTCTCAGACAATATGGCTACTTATACAGTAATTTACAGCTGGTAAATTATGCTCATTTGACCCACACACACCTTATCAAACTCTGATTTTGACATTTTAGCCAAACCCTGCAAACAGAGAAGGGTAAGCGAGTGAAAGGCCAAGACGAGCAACATGCTGCTCGCCAGCGCAGAGTTCGCAGAAGTTTTCAAGGACAGCTCCATACACAAGATGAAAGCGATCATCTTGGCTCTCATCTCATCTTCACCACTCATATCCAAATACCACCTGGTTCATTCTGTGCTGTCAGCACTTTTTATCTAAAAAATTAATACCCCCCCCTTCCCTGGTCAGATATGGGTACTTCATTCGTCGCAGTTTGCCCGGAGTCCTTCGCATCTTCGGAATATGAAAGATTTGAAGTCATGGATAAAAGACACTTTTCTAATCAACATTTTTTTTCCTTAAGCACTTCTTTCTTTTTAAAAGCTGTTTTTCATTATTTATAAGCGTTCTGAAGGTGCTACTGAGCTGATTTCTCTCACAAGGCCTGATATGAGGCCGATGGAGCTTGCAGAATTGATTAGATAAGCTTGGAAATTACAATGTCGAGCACGCAGTCCTCTGAAATGTGCTCTAAAATACACCCATCACGAATATTAATACCCAGGGCTTATAAGCACATATTTGAATGCGAGAAGGGAGTTGATTCGTGAAGTTTCATGGACTGTCCAGTATGCATTGCCATATATTACTGATCAAATAGAAAATTACCACTCTTTCTTGAATGCCATTGGCCTGGTAGTGATAGGAGGGTAATCGCAATTTCATCATTAGCTCTTGAACATTCAGAGCTAATTTCTGTTTTACTGAATAATTCTGAAAGATGTTAATCAAACATATGAAAGTGTATTTGAAATATTTAACCAAACGATATTAATGAAGATCAAAGGGTGGGCTGTTTTTAGCGGATGTTATGTGAAAGGCCTGGGTAATAGCTGGGTCCATAGGAGCACATGAAACACTTTGTCTTCTGCTAAATATTTCATGCCCAGTACCTGTTGTATAGTGCTTAATGAGCTATGGGGGCAAAATGGTGATTTATCATGCAAAGTTTTCAAAGGAAATGCAAATTCGGATATGCGCACACACACAGAGAAGAGGAGCGCACATTCCTAGCAGACTTCTTATATACTTTTCTTTTTTTTTTGTCAAGTTGCATAGACAGCCACACCACATTTCCAGGGGTGAATATTTTAGCCCTGGAGAAAAGCAAACTCAAGTGAGAGCAAGAATCAGGGGTCAATGGGGTGTCTTTAAAGAAACTTTCTCTCTCTTCGCTTTCTGCGCAGCACTGGAATACTAATATGAGCAAGGGGGAGATGACGGCAACGGCGTGGATGTATGTGTCAGAGAGATGAGGTCAGCTTGATACACTCTGATGTTAATGCGGGCCCATTAATGGAATTAATCCGACTCTCTGTTGACTCCTTAAAGCATTGAAGCTCAAAGTGGGTTTCGTCAAACGCTGCATGTTTTGTTTTTTTTTGTGATGGAGAATAACAGAATGTAATGTGATGATGTTTGAAACCAGTCTTGACAATCCTGTCGGACAGGGCTCACCAAATATTGAGGTGTGACATTATGAGAGAGACGCTTCATGAAAAGACCAAGTGTCAACCAACCTTCAAGTGAAAGAGTGAGTGTGATGACGGAGTGAAGAGCCGAGGGAAGAAGGGTAGGGCAACAGTGGGCGAGCGGCAATCGTCAGGTGATTAGAGAGACTCGCGGGCTAGGTGGACCTACAAAATGAATAACGGCGCAGCCCAAACCGCGCCATAAGGCTCAATGGTTTGTGATTTGCAAGTTGATAAGACAAGAAGATTAATAATGCCGCATGATAATGGCTGGCTGAAGCTCAGCTGGGGAGATGGTAATGATGGGATATTGCTGTAGGAGCAGTTCACTGAGCCACAGTGGAGTGAGGGAAAGACGGAGGGAAGGAGAGATGGAGAGTGGAGACGGACTGATGGAGAGGGGAGAAGCTGCAGCTGCATGGAAGGAG
>JAPMNP010710703.1:0-10555 GCA_029874935.1 Atherina boyeri
TTAAATGCCCCTCCAGTTGTTTTTTGGATTTGTGTCAGTCACTTTTCCAGTCTTTTGTTGCCCCTGTTCCAACTTTTTGTGGCTGCCATCAAATTCAAAATGATGATTCATCATGTTGTTTTTGCTCTATTGGGAATAACTTAAGGGTTAATGAGATTTGGAAATTTGTGCATTCTGTTTTTTTTATTTAATTTTACACAGCATCCCAATTTTTGGGTAGTGGGGTTGTATTTTTAAAAAACTTCTCGCTATACAAGCTGGAAGGATACATTAAAATGAAAGCATCACTGGATTTTACTTATAGTCTGTTTCTTACCACAAGTTCAGTATATGTTTAGAAATAATTAATTTATTCCAAATAAGCGATGGACAGATGCTCAGCCTACAGCCGATAGTAAAGCTGCGATTTGGTAATGCTTTGATTTAGCTTTTTTAACTTTTCTGAACCTTGACGCAGATTGTCTTCATAAATTAACTAGCATTTGGCTTAAATAGCACAAGGATATGATGCATTACAAAACTACTGCTATACAACTGTAGTTATTAAATTAGTTAGGGATTGATAACGTACACACTGCTCTTATTTTCTGTCAGGAATATAAAAAACTGCAGCTCACTAAAATTTAGGTAAGGGATCATGTGAGACACCGACCAAGCAACATGGTCTGGTGACAGCAGTAACACTGATCAAACAATGCTGCATTCAATGTCATCATAGGACCGTTACCATTCTGTGTTTGCTGCTTAAAGGTGTCTATTTTTTTCAATTTTTTTTCGCTGTACCACTGCAAATCCTTATTGTATAATATAATATAATATATATATATATAACATAACCTCAATAAAATTGAAAAACTTAGAAGCCTTTGATTTTTATTGCTTCAATAAAAGAACACCTCTTTTGCAATTTCCCTCTAGGATTAAGTACTTTCATTTCCCAGTGCAAGTCAACCTTCTCATTTCTTATTTAAACATTTTCCATAGGATGTTCTCACAAGTAGTGCATTTGTGAAACAAAAAAGGAACAGAAGAAGTTGGTTTTAAATAAAATACACACCATGAATACTGATTGGTATCAGGTGATTCTGCTTCCAGTAATCCTGATCGATTTCAGAGACCAGAATCAGATTTATTGGCATGTATGATTTACATACAACAAATTTGTTTTAGCATTTTGATGCAGGTGTTTAAATATAGTATTTAAATTAGACATATGATATGTTTACTAGGAAGTGAAGGATTAAATTTAAAAAAGGACCGGTCTAGGTTGTACAGGAATGCGGAGTGTTATATCCACAGTATGTCAGGATTTATTTTTCATGCCTGTGTTTGTTTGTTTCTTGTTTCCATGTAAGCACCTTCAAATCATGACAAATTCCTTGTAATGCAAATTACTTGGCAATAAAACTGATTCTGAAAAAGCTGTGAGCGTCAACCTAATGCATAGCAGTGTAACATTTATGTTAATGTAACGTGTAATGTATTTTACTGGAGGGTATAGATGGTTCAGCTGCATAAGCCATTATCTCCTAAAATTCAGTCAGTTATCAACTTTTCTTCAGGTAAAGATGCTCTTTAAGACATCCTGTGTCATGTCTTTAAGCTACTTTCAGCTGAGGAGATCAGAAGTTAGATATCAAACTTGTAGAAAGTTTTAGACACTTTGCACATTGCTCCTGTTGGGTTTTTCTTTTCTTTTTTTTATCATACAATACATTACATGTTTTGTAATGTAGTGAACTTAATGAAATGTGTTCATTGTTGAACATGTTCTTCTTTGTGTGTCTTCTAGGAAAAAAATCCTCTGTGTAACTGCACTTAGGACCTAAAAGATTCATAAATGTAAGTCGAAAAAAGATTTAGCCTAATTTGTTTTTGTAAAATTACGTATATTTTAGATCTGCTTAACCCTTCTGTCTTTTATTTTGTCAGATTTGTGCATAGGTCCAGGTCCGCCTCCTCATGCAGAACTCAATGAAATGAATAAAGCACCACAACCTATAACGGGACCCCCTTCCACCCCCCACCCTGCTCCCTCCCCAGGTCTTTCACAGGTAAGTTTACTTTCTGGGCTGATTGAAGGTGTGTTTGTTTCTCAGAGTAAAAGCAGTGTTTTTTCCACAGATAATGAAAAGCAGATCATCCAGCTATATTCTGCCTTTGATAAAGATTAGTTGCAGAAGCTGCAGTCGTATGGTCCAGCTCTCAAACATGTTGCTTAAAGTCTCAAGACAAACTAATTGTACTAGTTAAAATGAACTAAATTAGTGTAAACAACAGCCGCTGTGTCCTTAAAGGTGTAGGGTCACTGTTTCTGGAAAAACGGCTTGAGCAAGCTAAAAATTGAAAATATACAACTCAGAAGTCCAAACCCCTTTCTTCAGACTTTGCCCCGAAACCACGCCTCCAGAGAACAAGAACGTGCAATGCTTGGAAGTGTCTGGGGGAGGAACCAAGGCCAGCTGTTTTTGATTGACATATCACCATTCAATCATTTCTCCATCCTAGCGAAATGATTGGTTGGTGTTTTTCCAGTCCTGTACATTCACCAGGTTACTAAATGTTATTTTGTGATATATCATCTAATTAATTGGTCACAAACAGTTGTTGAAGTGGAATTCAATTAATATTCTAAAAATGTTTTTAAAAAACATCATGGATCGTGCCTTTTAAAGTCCCGCTGCCTTGTTGTTTCTGGCAGATGCAGCATGACACATCTTCATTGTAAATATTTAGCCAATAGAAAGCATTGGTTCTCAGCAGAATCAAGTCTATTGCTTTTTAATTCACAATATTTTTCAGTCCTTATTGATTTTTTCAATTCATATATTTGGGGAAAAGGAAGAGAAAAAACAGCTAACAGACAAAGTACATAGACAGGTTTGACAGGGATTTAAAAAGGGCAGAGCTTACATGACTCCTTATTTTCTAAGAGACTACAGAGTCCTTAATAAATATCCATGTCTGAAACAAATCTTCAGTCCTGTTATTGTCCAATCTCACCCCTCCAGTCAAACCCTTAGAACCGATTCCAGTTAAAGAAAATGTCTTTCCAATAATTCAGTATTCACATTTGAGCCATAATATTTTAACTCCCAACTTTTACCTTCACCTCTCCTAACATGATTAGTTCAATCACTAAAGTATCTTTCAAATTTTTCCCAGTATTTTGAAAAGAAGGTGTCATTTCTTTCCATTACATATATTTCTTAAATTATTTCCATCCATTATTTGAGAGTGGGTATGCCTTTACACAGCCATTTATGGGTTATTTCTTTTTTACTGGCCACCAGCTGTATTTTTAATAAGTAATGTGTTTTCTGATAAGTTTCCCAAATACATAATACTAAAATCAAAATCCAGCTCAGATCCTGTCGTTTTATTAATCTTCCCACCTCCTGCACCCATATCGTGTAATCCCCCGGGATTCCCAAAGTATACCTTGTGGGGAGTGATCCCTCTCAGATTGTTGGGTGAAATAAATTATTTAAATCAACATATTTCTAATATTACTTTTTATCTGAATTAGCTGCTAGTTTTGTAAGTGCCATTCCTACATTATAATTCCATTATCATTTTGTTAAATGTTTTCCTCAATTGAAGACATCTAAATAAGTCCTGCTTCTCTTTGTCATAAAAATCTACTAAATGGCGAAGCAGTATTTTCCCGTCCGTCTAAAAAGACACCAGTTGCAGTGAAAGACGACATTTACACATCTCCTCTTTGCATGCTATGCAAAAAATAATGCTGATAATTTTTATGATATGTACATTTGGGGTGTTGAATTTAATTGTTTTCTACGATGTGTTGTGAAGCGGATGTGGGTGTTTCTGCCTCGATGCGGCGACAAAACATAATCGATTATGCGTGATTGAATATATAGTAATATTTCTTGATTTTCCGGCAGTGAAATGACGTTTGTCATATTCATGACATTCAGATTGATTTCTGAAATGATTATAGATTAAAAAGGTGGTACATGGGGCGGTGCGTGGCGCAGTGGGTTGGGCACCCGCCCCATGCGCAGAGGCTATAGATCCTCGCTTGCAGCCGGTCCAGGTCCAGGCCTGGGACCCTTTGCTGCGTGTCATTCCCTGCTCTCTCTCTGATCCCTTTCCTGTCAAGCAACTTTCATAAAGGCCACTAGAGCCCAAAAATCCTTTTTTCTTAAAAAAAAAAAAAAAAAAAANAGGTGGTACATAGTTATCTGCTTGGATTCATTGATGAAAAAAGTTGCAATGTGCATTCATTTAAAAAGCTGAGGATGCAACACAAATGATGCATCGTGGAATCAAATCAAATTAAATTGAATCATTGACAAGATAATTGTAATGAAATCGTGAGAATAGTTAAGATGCACAGCCCTAGTGTGCATAAAGATTTGGATGATTTTTGACTACTTGTCAATAAAACATCCTCCCTTTTTATTCCATTCTTCTAATCTGGCTTTTTCTTTCTGTTTTTTGCAGCCCTCATTCCCTCCTGGGCAGCCCCCCTCTGTTATGTTTGCAAACCCACCACCTCCACAGATGAACCCCACACCACAACCCCGACAGGTAGGCCTCCCCTCCAAGCAACATATCCGTCCCAGTGGAAATTAAATGGACTCCTTCCATCACATATCGGATATTTTAATTTAGTAGTTACTGAGTCAAACTCTGTGGTGTAGTTTTTTGAGCTGCTGCTCACTGATGAAAATTGAAAATGCAGTTAAGGAAAGACTCAATCTTTCAGAGTTTTTTAGACGGAATGTCTGATTCCTTCTCGACAGCTCTGCACCATAATTTACTGTTGTTGTCAGCACTCTCTTCATTGTGCTCAGTGTGAATTATGCTCAGGTTTACTTTTTCTGCATGGTTTAAACTCCTGTACGGCTTAGATTATCCTGATTTGTTAGGAGTTTTTATTGATGGGCTAGCTTAGCAAATGATTGTGATGTATGTGTAATGTAAGTATTTCACATTACCTGAGTTCAGGTAAAGAAGGTTGGAGGTTAGGAGTGATGCATGAACCTTTAGCTTTTGTCTTTAACCTTTGTCCTGTCTGCCTCTTCCTCTAGTTTGCCCCAGGGCCCCGACCCATACACCAACAGGTACTAACAGCACAGCTGACTAACACGAGTTGGTGAGGGTGTGTTTTCTGTCATTTAATGCATGTTAGGAAGAACTGGAGAAGGCTGGAAGACTGAAGGTAGTGCTGAAACAAAACAGGACTTGAGCATCCTTTTCCTCAACTTGGAGATTAAATCGAATATCACTTTTTTACAACCCCAGGTCATAAAATTTTGGACACTGCAAAATATAGATATAAATACCAACCCATATTTTATTCCCAATTGTACATAAACAAGATGTTGAAACTGACATTTTACCATTTCATAGAAAATATTAGCTTGTTGTGAATCCGATGGCAAGAACACATCTGTAAAAGGTTTTTCCAGGGTGATGTTTACCATTGTGAAGCATCCCCTCTTCTTTAACAACCTTTTGTAAATTGTAAGATGCTGTCGAAGTTGACCTTACCTGTGGCCTGTGTTGTGCGCAGGCACCGCTTCCACTACCGTAAAGTGCCATACAACGGCACAAAGCTGCATATCTCAGCTCAGCATCCTTTTGAATTAGGTAGATGGAATGATCGAAGAGTTATGGTATTTAAAAAATCAGTTACAGTATTTCAAAGTGTCGTTTTGTGCCGCCTGCAATGCACCCAGTCTTAGTGGAGTTTAATTAAGCCAGACGTCTTTTCCCGTTGCTGCACTCTGCATGCTATGTTCTCGTGCAGAGTATTCTGGCTACTGCGCTTCTGGAGGCGGCAATGCAGGCTCAATGAAGACATTCTGACGTTGTCCATGTGAAACAAATTAATTCTCTGCATTTTGAAGGCATGGCGCTAATAAGATAGCCGTGAATAAATGTAGGGGAAAAACTGGCTTTTTTTCGTAACATGATAAAGCTTTAACCTGCATTTGTCGATTTCAGGGTGAATTGTGTTCAGACAATGATTTCTGGGTGTGTTGCTGACCTCATACAGTGATTTCCAGTCGAGAATCATGTCTGTTTTTAATGCAGTGCTACCTGAGGACCCCATGATTATAAGCATCAAGTTTTTACCTTCAGCTGTGTCCATATGCACAGAGATGCCTCCTGATTCTCTGAGCCTTTTGATTTTATGCACTGTCAATGTTAGGATCCTCAATTTTTTTGCAATTTGCTTTGAGGAACATTTTTCTGAAATTCTTCCACAATTTTTAGACACAGTTTCTCTTACATCAGTAAACATCTGTCGAACTTTACATCTGAGAGACTCTGCCCCTCTGAAATGCTCCTTTTTATACCTATTTATGTTACTGACTTCTTGTCAAAAACCTGATTAGTAGTTAAAGCTCCTTCAGATGTTTTTAATTTGTAGCAATTACTTTCCAGTCTTCTGTAGCCCCTTTTCTAACTTTGTAGACATGTGTTGCTGCCATCAAATTCCAAATGGTAAAATGTGTGTTTCTTCATCTGATATGTTGTTTATGTTCTATTGGGAATATACATTGTCTTGCAGTAGTCATAATAATAATAATGGTATTAATGTTTTACAGCTAAATTCAATTTCAATTCAGTTTATTTATATAGCGCCAATTCACGACAGATGTCGTCTCAAAGCACTTAACAAAGTGCCTTGAGAATCTAAACATTCTGATAAAAAAAAGTATATTAAGCTTCTATTAATGATATTCTTATTAATATAAAAATGATTATTACCTCGTGGGGGGGTAATGGTGAAGTAAGTACTGAACACTAATTCATGGAATCGTTTTCTCTTGATATTTTATTTACTGTGGTCAGTTTTTGGTTTAAGAATTTAAGTCCTGTGTGAAATGTTCCTTTTTAATTAAAAAAGAGCTTCTGATCTTAGTGTTTAAACAACAGTTTATTAAAACGTCCTGTTAAGAAATAAAGGTCAGTCCCAGCTTGGGTGTGAAACTTCTCTCAGAGTTGGTGAATTCAGAGACTGATAATTCACTGCATGGCTCAGAACAGATGCATTCTGAGAACTCTGCTCTAACTGATTGTGGTGCTTTTTGTTTCTCAACCTTTCCCTTCCCTCCCTCTTCTTCTCTCTGTGTGTGATCTGTGTTTGTGCTGCTGAAGGGAAGCTTCAGATCTCTACAGGTAACTCTTGTTTTCTATTTCTTTCTCTTGCCCATTAAACTTTCTTTTTCTCTTTTCACCCCGACGATGTCGTATGTGTGTGTTTGATATTAGGCAGCGTTGTTGTTTGCTGGCTGTGGTGGTTAGCTCCCAGGCCGGCAGGAGAATGTCAATGAGGAAGCTCTGAATGAAGCAGCATTAGCTGCTTTATCTCTGCTTTCAGGCGGGGCCAATATGCTTGCAGTTGGAGTCCAGCCACGCATTCATGAAGAGCACTAAGACTAGCTGGACAAGATTTTAGAAAAATCATGCAGGGACATCTTTGACATTTCCCTCTCATCTCCCTTGTTTTCCCTGAATCCAACTTTCTTTTCCTTTTCTTCATCCTACACATGTATCTTTCACCACCCCTCTTCTCTTTCTTTCAGCCCTACTACACAAACAGGGCCAGCTTGCCTCCCAACAGCGGGCCTCGGGGCGTACCTCCCAACAGTGCTCCTCGGGCGGTGACGCCGACCCATGTTTACCAGGCAGGCCCTGGGTCCCAGATGATGATGATCCCCCAGCAGCTGTCGTCCTTCCCCAGCTCACCACAGGGACCTGCCTATTTCATTCCAGGACAGGTACACAGTTAAAATTCTGATACTGGTTAATGCCACCCTGATGTAAAAGTCGTCGTTTTCCATATGTTTACTTTCTTTTTGATGAGATAACGTCCTCATGATGTCTCTATTTTCTATCTTTTTTTCTTGTTTGTTTTCTCAGTACCGGTCTCCAACCTACGTGACCACACCCCAGCAGTACCCGGTTCCAGCAGGCACCCCAAGCTTCTACCCAGGCACCAGCCCTGCTGAATATGGTACTTATGGTAAGGGGCTCTACCTGGGGCCTCACCTTACACACAGAAAGACACCCAGCAGGTTTTTTTAGCCTGATAACTCCAACAATCTAAGAGCAAACCAGTTCTAAAACTTATAGCACTCAATAGTTTTGACTGGATGTTGAGCTAAAATGAAGTTTAATTCAAGCTGAACAGAGAGATGATGAAAGATCCTGAAAGTTTTTGTTACCTTGAAATTAAAAATCTCTTTTACAAGAGTGTTTTGGCCATGACAGAAGCAGAACAAGAGAGATTACAACTATTTACAACACCCTAAAGACATACAACAGGAGCCGCATTCAAAATACTTTTTTCCCCCGCTCTGTTCTGACCTTAGGGACAGCTAACAGTAAGAGGTCTTGTGATATTTGAAGATTATAGGGAAGCAGACCCAGGACACACTTAGAAACACTAGTTTGTTCTAATTTATGTCTTCTTATTATCAAGTCAGACCAACTAACACAAGTATAAAAACGGGTCACGGGTAAGAGCTTTGTAGTTTGTGATGAATCTCAGAGCGCCATGGTGGACTGTATCAAGGGTAAACAAGCATTTAGAGGAGGCATTCATATAAATGACATCACCATGGTCTAGCACCAACTGAAAAGTAGCAGCCACCAGTTTTCTTTTTAACCTCAGAAGAAAGGCAGGATTTAATCCTAAAGTAAAAACCCTGTTTTAGCCGAAGTTGCTTTACCAGCTGCTGAATATGTGGAGTAAAGGAGAGTGTCATTTATTTAAATGCAAAGGTATCTGTACTCCGAAGAACATGTATTTAGTTTCAGTGGCGTTCATAACCAGCTTTACATCATACAAATTTAACTGTTCTATGTTAAAAGCACTTTGCAATTTACAGACAGCCAGGCTAGGTGGTGATAAGGTATATATTCAATTCAAGTTTATTTGTATAGCACTATTTAGACAACTATCGTTGGCTAAAGTGCTTCACAGCACAAAAAATAACAGGACAGCAAAGATAAGACCAGCATACATAAAATCAATAATTATACAAATATAAGACAGAAGAATAAAACGTTTAAAGGTAAAAGAAAGTCAAATAAAACAAAACAAGATGGACTTCTATCTAGTTTTTGAAAGCCAGAGAGAAGAGTCTTAAGACTCGACTTTAACTGTTCTAATGACTTTAATGATCTCACAGACCATTCTTAAATGTTGGTGCTACCACAGCGAAGACTTTATCTCTGGATTTTAGTCTGACCACAGGGACAGCTAGCAGGAGCTGGTCAGCTGACCTCATTGTGTTACGTGGGATGTTGGGGCGCAGCAGATAGGGCGAACGAGTTAAGACACTTAAAAGCAGTCAATAGAATTTTGAAAACTACTCCTATAACGAATCGGAAGCCAGTGGAGGGTGCAGAGCACTTGGGGTAATGGGGTTGCGCCTCTTTGCTTTATTCAGCAGGTGAGCTGCAGCATTTTGGACAAGTTGTTGGCGCTGCGGGGAGCCATGGTCTTCTCAGCCTCAAATATGTTTACATCGAATTTGCTTTGCGTTTCATTCCCCACACTCTTATTACTCACAGCCGTGGAGGTAGCTGCAGCAGAGAGAGGACAGAGTAACTGGTTGTTTGTGCAAAACTGTGGTGAAAGTGCAAGTTACTCCTTGTCGGGTAGGCTTTGCACCCGTGGGGGATGTGAAGCCCATTAAACTTCTCCCGGTGAGATGGTTCAGCACCTCAATGAGACGAGGCAAAGACGAGGTAGGCTACATGTTTACATTAAACATCATGTGACAGCTATACTCAGCTGTAACATCTTCAAACCTCATCAGACTAATTTACTATAAATGCTGAGACAAAAAAGACAGAAAACAGTCCAACTTTTACTACAAGGACAAAGTGTAAACCTGTTCTAGAGGAAACTTCAGTGTTTTGACCACAGGTTGCATCTTGTAGTTGGTAAGGGAAACCGAATATATAGCAGTTTATATTTTGATGTGGTGATAATCTTCCCCCTCATGTAGATAATATATCCTCATTCACACCGAATAGAGGATGGAGTTTAAAAGATTAAATTGCAAACTAAATCACAATTGCAATATTGGTCTGAAAAGTCGTATTTAGATTTATTTTTACCAATATTGTTCAGTTCTATATGAAAGTCTGATAGTCTGTTACACTGTATCAAAAGCTTTGATAAGGTCTAAGAAAAGGGCTGCAGAATGTTTATTTTTTAAGGATTTTTTGGGCTCTAGCGGCCTTTTATATGAAAGTTGCTTTACAGAAAAGGGGTCAGAGAGACTGGGAATCGAACCTGGACCGACTGCAAGCGAGGATCTATAGCCTCTGCACATGGGGCCGGCGCCCAAGCCACTGCGCCACGCACCCCCCCTGCAGAATGTTTCTTGTTGTCCAAATAGTCAATCATGCATGGACTCCTATTTGTTTATTTATTTATTTATTTATTTATTTTATTTATTTATTTATTTATTTTTTTTTTTTTTCGGAACCCCATTAGCTGCAGCAAGCTGCAGCTATTCTTCCTGGGGACCTATTTATACAAATTCATAAAATC
>JAPMNP010710711.1:0-10565 GCA_029874935.1 Atherina boyeri
TAATGTCTTTTAATGTCTTTCAACAACTTAAAATAAAGATGATACATAATTCTTACATATGGCACCTTTAAGATTAGACTTTAAACTTTGCTTTTTGCAAAAGCTTATAGTTAGAGTTGGCAAGAGTGACCATGAGTCACAGTAAGAAACTGTCACAGAACTCTGCTTCAGCACAGATGATGTTCCACTCTGCTCGTAAAAGACTCTGTAATACTGAAGATGTCATCACATGCTTCTGGTGCATCTGATACAGTTATCAAAAATCTGTTTAAAAATGTTGTTTAAGTTTAAGAAACAGGGGGTTTTCCAATGCTTTCACTCTGAGGGAGAGCTACCTTCACACACCGACAGCTTTATTGGCAGGCGCAGTGAATATCAGAGCTCTGCAGTGAATTTTCGGTTCAGTTATCAAGTAAGTTTACATTTCAATTCACCAAAAGCAGAAATGTGCAATTCCTCTTAGATACAAGAACAAAAATATATAGGCCTACACTGTTTTTTTGCACTCAAAAGCAAATGCTCTATCATACAAATAAGTTAAATGATAACAATGCAGTGCTTTTGAAATATTTTTTATTTATAGTTGATGGTTTTTCTTCTCTCCACTCCCTCTAATAGTATGTAAATGTGTTTTGTCTCTTAGTTGTGCTTTATCTCTGTTGTTCTGATCCTTACAGGATTAAATGAATCTGATTGTTTCACACAATATCCAAATAGCAACACAATCTTTTACATTTTTGCCCAAGAATGTGTATAGACTGAGTCAATCCACTTATCCTGACTGGCTTTCATCATCCAAGATACTGTGTGTTCTTCTTAACAGGACAAAAATAGTCCTTTATTACACAAGTGGAAAATCTCACAGGTGCAGCCTCCATGTAGCCGTTTCCACGGTCTGACTGTCAGCAGTTTTTTTTCTTTTTTCACAGTCCAATCTTTAAAAACATCTGAGTGTACAGTAGTTTGTAGAACTCAAAGCAGACTTGTATTTCTCATGCAGCTCACATTGGACTATTGGGATGTTTCCAAACACTTCCACTTCTACACATATTACATTCATAATCATGATTATGATAATCTTTTCTCTTCCCATTGTGTGCATACTGTTATCTGCTTGTGTTGTGTTATAAATCAATTTTGACAAAAATGACACTGAGCTCCTTAAATCGTTCCATAGTTTCTGAATTCGTACAAATGTTCATTATTATGAGCTAAGAACCATACCAAAACACTAAGTTTAGAGCTAATTGCTCTAAACCCTTGTTTTGACATCAAAACCTTGATTATCACATTAAAATGCACGGAAAGTAAATTCAGTGTATCCAGTTTAAAAGGATCCAATTTATATCCTCTTAAACAAGATGAACATCTTTCTTAACAAATATGTAAGCGCTGTATTTGTAATTAAATCTAGTTTTTTCAGCACTTTGGATGTGGTCATGTGCTGCCTTGAATATTTGGGGAGACAAGATGATCCACCAGATGTCTGTTCTGATCGGCAATGGAGCCAACATGTCGACTTTGAGCTGCAGCGTTGTTCTGTTTGCGGCTTCAAGCTTGAATAATTGATTAACCGACAATATGTGTGAAGCAAGGATGTGTTAAGTGGGAACAGTGATAGTGTGTGTGAAGCGTATGAAGTTAAATTGAAAAGCACCATTTATAGTATAATCTCCAAATCCTAGATTATGAGCATAATAGCAAAATTATATAACACCAGGTCAGTGAAATCATTGTGCTTAAGTGCATTTGACCAAAATTAGCTGGCGAGTGCTGCTAATGCTTCAAATAAAATTTCCCTCCTGCATTGCTTGATTAGAACTGACACTTTTAAATGATTACTGCTTCCAGACTCTAACCAAGTTTGGCACTAGGGGGAGCCATACTGTTTAAAATAAAAAAATAAAAACAGTTATCACTTGCAATATAATAAGTTGTGTTTTCAGTGTTGTTTTTCTCTTATGCATAATTCATTTAGTGAGTGAACTTTACTCATGTTGAGCTGTGTGTAGCTTTGGACCTTTTAAAGTATGAGATCTTGCAATTCAAATATGAAATAAGCAGTAGTGAAAAATATTCTGTTGTGAGACTGAGTAATGAAAAAAGCAGATGATACTTTGAAGGAACTTGGAAGTGGTTTAGGAAAGGCAAAACAGTTTTTAAGAGGAGGAGGCGGAAAGAGATCACCTGCCAGAAATGCAATGTAGGAGTAAGGGAAGAACAGAGCAGCACAGTCCAGCCTCACTCAGCATGCCTGGCATGTTGTGTCAGTGGCCACAAGCCCTGACCAAACCAATGCCACAGGAATACAAATCATTCCCAAAATAACAAAAAGCAGGGCAGGGAGTGAGACAGAGAGTCGACACCAGATAATAGAAAATCACTGAATATTAATTTCATGTGCAGTGCTTCTGTAGCTAAATAATTCATAAAGACATAGCCTGGAGCGGTGTGGTGAGACTGACTGGGTTAAAAATAAAAGGACAAGTTAACCAACAGTCTCTGGTCTGTAACTTGATGGAAACATGACATCAAACATTTAGCAGAGGTAACTGCCAGTAATTTCCTTTAAAACATTTGTGCTCTCTCCTGCTCATCAAAAAATGTCACTACAAACAAATTATGTAATTTTGAAGTGGCTTTTGCATTTTCTTATTTCATTATTTATTACCTAGAATTCTATAAGTTTCATATTTAGCATACTATCATTCGGGTGGTTTGGATTTCCCCATGCAAACTTAGCAACAGGTCACTATTTCCAAATACACAAGTTTCTTTTCTTGCTACACATCATAGTTGTATATAAAATTCTACAATAATTCCAAATTTAAAATTTTGTCCCTAATTTAGTCAACATTCTGGGATGTAGTATTCACACTTAAAGCAACACCACTGAACTTTGGCAGATTTTGCATTTTATTGCCCCTAAAAAGGCTAGTACAGCATCCATCTTGCAACCTGTTTCAGGAATGTGCATGAATGTTGATTTGCCACAGAAATTAGTCAGATGCACAAAGTTTTCAGGTGAAAATGTTATGTAGTAGTAGTTTGAAGGAAAAAAAAGAAAATAATGTGTGTCGCAATTTCTGACATCTAGTGGTCAAATTGGACATAGCAACCATCTTAAATACAGTCTCAGCAAAAAACTGCCTTTACATTGTAAATCAGCTGGCCAAACTGCTTTTAGAGGTATCATTTAGTATAATTTTTAAGTTTTTTTTTCTTCATCAGTGTTTTTCGGAGGTTTCCATGTGGGAAAAGTCACATCGATGTTTCTTATTGTTATCTGTCATTGCCCATCCCAAATGTACCTTTCCTCTACATGTTTTTATTTCTTTGTTGAGCTCGATCATTCTCATGAGAGGTTCGATACCAGTAGAAATATGTTCTCTATTACGATTAGTCTTTTTCTTATAGATCTTTGTCATTTTGACACGCAGTAACAATAAAGCATAAATGTATTATATCAATTCTACTGTAATTATATTAATTACTTCTCTTTTTCTTTTCTGTACTTTTGCTGCAGCAAAAAAAAAGGAAAAAATATTTGGACCGATTGCATTAACTACACATACACCTGCACTGATATCCTATTCAGAAGAAAAAGGTTAGGGACAAACCAAAGAAATGGACTTGTAAAGAATGGAACTCCTGGAAGGGCCCTGACACACCAATTGGACAAGTTGAAGTGACAACTGGACACATCGGGGAATTGATGAATATTTGTCTCTTGTTTTTTCGTGTGAAATGTACCTTTTGTATTGGGAGGCTACAGACCAGGGGTAGCCAACATGGCGCCTGCGGGCACCCAGTTGCCCACAGGGACTATAAGAGGGGCCTGCGGCCACCATGTTTTACAAACAGTCTACATTTTAGACATTGATAACTTGTACTATTTGACTGAATTGCTGTTGTTTTGAAATGCATTTATGTAGTCTTGAAAATGCTAGCTTTTACTAAATATATGAAAAAATAACAGGATGAAAAAAAATCAAATTTTTTATATAGATGAACTCTATCGGTTCAAAACTAAGCTCCACCACTTGTTCCTGAGAAGTGCAGCTTAGATGGAGAACTAGTATTTAACCCTAGAAAAGTGCAGAAAAGAGGAAAGAAAACATAATTTTCACATCAACCAGGAAGAAGAATTCTGAGTAATAATTTCTGGAGCATAGTTCATGATTTGCTAAAAGCCTTTCAATGGTTGTAGTTTAGTAAAAATTAGACTTGTTTTGAAGATGTTAGTGAGCAACTAAACTCTATTTCTTCTGTTACAGAAGTTATCGTTTGACAATATAACAAATAAAATGAATTGAGAATTCAAAAAAAAAATTATTTTGAATTTTTTTCTAATATGATAAATCAATGTGATAATTATTGTGAAGAAATGTGGACATTAACAGTTGATTAAGCAGTGCTTTTAATAAGTTAATATAAAATATTATTATTAAAGATGAACCCTGCTTTATTCAAGCTTGATCAAGCAAGAAGCCCTTCGTATTGATCAGCATCTTTGAAGTAGCTCTCGGTTTCAAAAAGGTAGGTGACCCAGCCCAGACCAACTGATTATTTTTTTTTGTTTTGTTTTGTTTCTTTATAGGTATTGTATTGCCCAAGATGCTGGTGATCTGCGGTACCTACAAATGAGTATGTTTTTTTTGTGTTTTTTTTATTTGTTTTTGCACAATGTAAGACGAAACAAAAACACAAAGAAATAACAACAAAAAAAAAAGAGTGAAAGGTAGAGACAAGAAACCCGAAAGGGCTTATACAGGGTCTCTACCTATATCAAACTTCCAAAGTTATATTAAAATAGAATAACTTTAAAATGCATGTCTCTCCACAACCAAGCATAAACAGGCCCTTCCTGCATTTTTGTGTTGATAACTTGATTTAATGCATCTCATGTGGAAAATCCTGAGAAATTCATGCAGTTCATTGAACATCCAGCCTCATTCAATAATAAAAACAAACGGCTTGTTGATAAAGATTCAAATGGAACATCTAGTTAATTGCTTACACAAACTGAAGCCCATCTTATTTCCCCTCATTTTCTTGTTTAGAGAGGATTTAGCACTTCATCAGACAGCTGGCTTTGACAGCAAGGCTACGCTTCTGTCATTGTAATTACCTCCCCATCCTTGTACACATTTGTCTTAGTGGCTCATGTTTTGCAACTTCAATCTCATTCCATTAACCTTTTAAGAGGGCTCCAGAGAGGCGGAGGCAAAGGCCTTTGTTCTTTTCTTTGCCGAGGTGTGCCGCACCCTTACCAGAATCCATAAAATGGATTTTAATTGATCAAAGACAGTAAAACAGAATAGAGAATAGGTTTGGATGGAAGGTCAAAAAAAGAGTAATAAAAAAGAGAAAATCCGATACACCCCGCTGTGGCTTTTTATCTCAACTTCAAACCTTATCACAGTAGGAGCAGAGAGTCAGGGAGGTGATGCCCATCTCTGAATATCTTTGAAAATCTGTTTACAAGTTAGCCATCTAATAACAAACAGATTCATCATTTTTCAAACCTGAACTGCTGTAATCAAGATAGCTCTTGTGGTATTTCTGCACCCAATAAGAGATATCATAAATGCTATATAAAATCTGGATGGTAATCTGCATCAAAGCATTTGATGCGCTACATAATTCTTATCTGAGAACTGAAAAAGAAATCTATTTAGGCCAACACACACTCAAAGCTGATCAAATAATGTCACTATGATGTGTCCATTTAATTAAGCTGATTAAAGACACATTAAGTTGTTGATTGGCATCTCGTCTTTTATGTCAGATTTTATTTGTATTCAAGCTTTCCGATATTTTCTTAAAAAGCTTATTCATTTTCTCATCTCTTGACTGCTACATATCTGCACTGCTTGCTTTATAGGCCTGTAGTCAGGTATGTAGTTAACCCACAATAAGACACATTATGCATTTTGGTGCAAGTCCCACACCTTAATTGTGAATGTACAGTGCAGGGCCATGCATGCTTTAACCAGTTATAAACTCCATTTCCTCAAATAAATTCTGCAATTGCGTTCAACAATTCCATTGGCAAAGTCTTGGAAAAATGGCAGCGTGAATGTGAGGTCCACCAAAAGCCCCAGACACTGAAGGCAATCAGCTACTAGACAGCTTGTTCAATTCCATTTCCTCAGAAAAGCCCCTCTCTTATTATGGGTATTTCCTCTTTACTGTCCCTTCCTTCACTAAGGGAGAGTGTGGAAAAGGTTGGCTTGCTATGGCTGGAAATAAGTTCAGACATCCTTTTATAAAGATTCAGTGCAGCAACTTTTCCAGTCAACTGAATTTATAAGACTCTTTATTAGAGTTAACCTTTAAAAATAAGTTAGCTGTCACTTAAAGGTGCTATAGAAGATGTTTTTTTTAAATATTTTTTGCAATATTCCAAGAAATTGGGTTCACTGCTCCATAAGGTATGATTGCTTAAAAGCTTTAAAAATGTAAATATTATTATACATTATTATAAACTTAAAAAACATCAGCCAGTCCTTTCTGCTCTCATCGCATGTTTTATTTGTCTTTTGGCCCATCAATCACTCTTACTACGGAAGTAGCATGCGTGCTAACAATCATTCTGCTTGCGTTGGCATCGTTTAGACATTAGCTGAGCAAAACCCCAATAAAGGGGGTCGCAGGAGGAGGAGTGAATCAAGTAGGATGGTCTTGCGCATGCGTTGTAATCCAAAACTTGCTAACAGTCTCTGCTTTCTGAATTACCAGGAACATCTTCTATTCCACCTTTAAGCTATATGATAGTTATATTTCCGTGCAGAAAACAAGAGATAAAATGCAGTCAATATAATAAGACGTCTTGCATTTGCAATGCACTGTAGACAGCCATGTTTTGCTACAGGATCCTGTGTGTCTGGGAAAGCAGCAGCCTTCGAGACAATAGAATCCCATCTAGACGAGACGTGATGCCTAAAGGCTATTAAAAGAGCCAAATCTGTTGGGGGAATCTCTGGTTTGCCATACTGAATGACTAAGCTTAATTGTTATATATATATCCCCCTGTATCTACCTTGTGCAATTTTACTTTTTTTCTTAATTGCATGTGTTCGCAGAGATATCTGGCATACCCATTCTCTCCCTCTTTCCCTCTTTAAAACTACAAATACTGCTAACTCAGTCTATCAGTTCATATCGTATTATCTGCACTTTTAATCCTGGAGAATATGAAACCTCTGAGCTCCATCTGGATTATTATTTAGGGAAAAACTGGAGAGGAAGTATAAGAAGCAGAATTCAGGAAGTTTGATCTCTACAATAAGCCACAGAACTCTTCTGTTCATACTCTGCTAGCTAGCCTATTCTTGACAATTGACATTAATTGTTTGTGGAATCAAATCATGTTTCTAAAGGACCTCAGAAAAAGAGCTGTTGATGTTCTCTAAAAAGTTTGAAATCCACTCAAGTCTGATATTAGAATCGTCATCTCCTTCTTTCTTAAAGGAATATTTTGGTTATTATGAAGAGGGGGTTGTCATTTGAAACTTTCTCATCGACAGTGTGTTAGAAAACCGTCTGGGTTGTAGCGTCGTGTTGCAACTTAGACAGTTCTGCACACTGTCTGAGGCAGAAGGGAAATGGGGCAGAAATCAGCTATTTAGAGCTCACTTGAACTCTTGTGAAACTTGGGTTTGAGAAAAAGAAGTTTGAGTCGTTTTAGATGGAGTGAAATATTCTCCTCTCATGGCTCCCTTCTGAGTCGCTTTCAACTTTAGCTCGTCTAACAGGAAACCACTGTTCTGAAACTCATTCAGAAAAATAAGAGGGTTGATGGAAAACAGTTTTGTGAATGGATGATGACAAGATTGAGTTATTTTTCTTAAATGAGAAGAAAACAGTGGGCTACATTCAAACAAAAAACCTTATCCTATCCGTGAAACTTTGAGATTGGAGCATTGTGGTTTGGCCCTGTTTTGCTGCCTCTATTATGAGAGATCGGGGTTTCTAATGCAACAATGACTTCTGAAATATATTGAAAAAGATGAAAGGTAAATGTCAGGAAATCTGTCAGGTATTTGAATCAGTTGTCCCACAAATATTAAGCTATTCTCAAGGAGGGACAGTGGAACTATTTTTAAATCCCAGGGATGAGTAACTCCATCTCAGAGTTAAGAATACATTGCCCCAGACTGGAATGACTAAAAACAATAAAGTATGATCAAAGGGGAAATGTGCTCACAGAATTATAGGAAATTGCATTCATTTTAAGATATTGGATGTTTCTGATAATGCTTATATTTGTTTCCATACAGTCAATCAACATGACACATCAATACTAGTGATGATTTCATACACTATTCAAGTAAATATATTGCATATCCACTTGTAAAACCTCCAACTTGATAATTAATAATGCTTGATATTTATCAGGGGAAAAAAAGAATCCTCAGTTTGTTAATCAAATCTGTCAAAAGTGTCCAGACAAGGGAAAGGGACTTGAGGTTTCCTGCAAAGTCTTCACATTCAGCATGGTCATGTTGCACAATACTAAGTTCATTTTGTTGCGTTTCTAGACATTATCACCCATTTTCCTATTGCAAGAGCGTGCAATGTTGGCAGAGGCGAGCAAAGATGGCAACAGAGTGTCAAGACTTCAAAGAGAACTCTGTGACTCTGTCTCTGCATGGGTCCAAGTTCCGCTGGCAGTCCCACGTCCAGGAAGTAAGTTGGGAAACTCCAGCCTGTCATCTGGTGTCAGAGAAGTTTCAGTTCTCATTTCAGACTTCTGCGTTTGGTATTGTCAAGCCAGATAACAGAGCAACATAACATCATCAACCTTTCAGACAGAGACACAGAAGAGATGAAATAATTAAAAGGACTGAAATGTTTGACTGCATGTATGTGTGAATGGGTATGTGATCCATAAAAAGGTTGCAGGGACGCAGGCAGGCAGATGTTCTTGGAGTTGCCTGGCAACCCTCTAGTCACAAAGAGGGGGAGGTGTAGTGTTAGTTATGACGTCTTATGTAACCTCAGGGGTGAGTTTGAGAGGAAAGAACAAAACAGCCCATTACCACAACTTCTCCTATCTATCGTATCTTGGAAAACAAAATTGAAAATGATTAAGTGCCAGATGGACTTATATGTACCTACATGCACTATACTCATTCAAACTGGTGTAAACAACAATAAGGAAACATTCACTCAAAAGTCTTCTGATTTATTTTTCTTTGTATGCACTTTCCCTTTCCCAATCCTATATAGATAAACTATCCTTCATTCTTGGTGATGTTTTCTTTCCTGTAGGTCAGCACCCTCTGTGCACTGCCGTGAATCCATGAGAAAATCCGGTGAACCTGCTGTGAGGAAATTCTTCTTCCCTCTATGTGCCTGAAGCCTTGGATAAACACAACCCCTGGGTATATGATCTAGATTTACCTGCAGCTCTATGAAAGCTTATAACGCTGGAAAGAAAGAAAGAAAAGAAAGAAAGGGAAGAAAAGAGGGGTAAAATGAGGAAAGAGAAGGCAGAGAATCAGGAGGACACAACCAAGAGAAATGGGGAGAGATAGAGGCAGCAGCTGGGGATGATTACGGCTCCCAGCTTGCATCCATGCTCCAATTCCCTCACTCACTTTTTCTCTTGTTCAGTCACTTCTTAACCTCTGCAGATGGACACCTGTGATGAACTGAGGTCAATATTACTCATTCCATCAAAACAAATAGCTTATCTATGAGCCAGGGAGTGGCTAGGTACGGTGGGGACATTATATGATCAGCCGTTGGCAAGGTAGGATGCATGTAGCTTGTGGGCTAAAAAGAGATGCTACTTTAATTTTTTTTATTGCCTGTAATGTCTGTAATTGATCTTCTATTCTGTTTGGCATGAGAACAAAAAAAATTCTAGAGAAGTTAAAAACAGTTAGCCTTTTGCAATTACCATCTTTTCTAGAGAGCTCGGTGGCAACCTCTATGCACAATAGGATGGGGTTACCACACTGAGTGGCCACAGTCCAAAACATTACAATGAATGTTGCTACTTTTTGGGCAGTATGGACATTTTGTGTGATCAAACTGAGCTTTGAATCAGTCAGAAAGAGTCAAACTTTTTCCACAGGCAAAGAAGTGCAACATTAACGAAAGTAACACAATAAGCATGGTTTTAAAAAAAGACGTTTTTTGATATTTTCATCAATCTCACTAAATTAGAACTATTAATGCTGCATTTAAGGGGGTGAAATACCTGGTTTAGATACATCTTACAGCTCATATCTGACTAATTCCTATTTTCTTAATTATCACAGGATTTAGCCACACAGTAATATGCTGCTTTAAATTTACTCCGGAATTTCTTTGGTATTACTTTAGACCATATTTAGTTTAAAGGTACGGCGGAAGATTTTCCTGAAATTCAGGAAAGAACCGCCCTCTCCACTTTTTAAAAAAAATGTGCATGCGCAACACTGGTCTTGTTTCTCTCTTCTGAGGTCTTTCTCTTCTTCTCAGACACTTCAATGACACTTTTTGAAAGTGTGCATGCACAGAAAGCGAAAACTATCCTAGGAAAGAGCACATACGACAGTATTATGTAA
>JAPMNP010710714.1:0-10030 GCA_029874935.1 Atherina boyeri
GATTGTTGGTGTTTTAACTTTTGGTAAAGGAAAACACACAATTTCCAGCCCTAGTCTGGAGAAGTGACGGTGACACTTTTCAAACATTAAGCTGTTTGAAAAGTCTTCAACCCCATGACTGACCTTTTCACGATATGCCTGTCTAAAATGTAGAAGTTCCATATCTTATTGTAGGAAAAAAAAACAGGCTTTAATCTATTTGTTTTCCTTTGTTTTTGCCTTAACAATTTTAAGTCGGGTGAATAAAAATTTAAAGGGCGTAACAACCTGTGCCTGCTCCGCCGTGCACGGCGCACATATCAAAAATATAAAGTAGAATTCCATTATAATAAGTTTGCCTGAATAAATAAAGTAATTACACAACATAAGTGAAAGTTAAAAGTGCTGCAGTAAAAAAAAAGGAAGATTGCACTGCTGAGAGACACAGTGACTAGTCTCAAAGTAATGTTTACATTGTCCCAAAATAAAATGATATCAGACCAAAAACAAATGCTGCCATATAGAAAGGGCCTTGTTTTACTGCACCTGTTGCCGCCTGACTCGTTTGAAATTGTGTTTCTGGAAAACCAACTTGTTCACATTGGAAGGAAAAAGCGCGCTCCTCGCTTTGTTTACAATAAAGTCGGCCTCGGAAAATCTCCTCTCGGATGACGGAGGGGATGCAATGTATTCTATTTGCTGCCCGGGCCATCCTTTACCTTTTTCAAAATGCTCCTACACTTTTACACAAGTTTGTTTTTAGTCACATTATGAGTGAATAAGTTGCTGTAAAGTTCAAATCACTGCCAAAATGCTGCTCTGGTGGTCCTGTTGCACACTCACCTCAGCTCAATTGGATCCTGCAACTCTAGTAGCCATTCATGGGTAATAAGGATACTGATTATGTGCACACATCATTTTCAATATTTAACAGAATTATTTATAGGCTGCTAATACTCTATATGTTACAAATTATTTTAAGAATAAATAAATACTATGCAAAATAAGATGTTCAGCACCCCCCTGTTGACAGAATGGTACGATCGTTTTCATTTTCATAACCTCATTTTGCAACGATTCGAATGTGAGATTGGCAGTCGAATCACAGTCCTCCAAATCGAATCATGGACTATTCGGGGTCACCCCTAGTTAAAATGATAAGATTTAACAAAGCAGGTTAATAAAAAATAATTATTTGGTCTTAGAATTAGATAGATGTGACTTTAAGATGAGTAACAACATGACATTGTCATTTTAATAACAAATACAGAGTCAAAATGCAGAGGCAATATGTGGAAAATGTAAATAGATCATTACTGCTTCCATAGGAACTAAGAGGATAAGAAGCAACTAGGTGTTGCAAATCAAATGCATGGTCAAGACAGTTTCCGGTCATTTAAAGAGTGGAATTGTCAACAAGACCAAAGTGGAGAGGTTTATATGAAATGTTAAGTTTTGTGGTAAAGTAGCACACAGGACCTGGGTATCTGAGTTTCGGAATCAAAGTTTATTGTCATACATAAGTACAACAAGATTAAAAGCTTGGCCTCAAAGTTTAGATTAGACAATAAACAATACACATCGTTCATCAATTAGTACACAACCTGAAATGCCAGATTTCTGGTCTTATCTGCTGCAGGAGTCACTTGCTGCGTAACTCCTGCATATACTGAAGTATTCTAGCTCCCAATATCAGACTATCTGTCAGACAGCTGAAGTCTGTTGCAAATTGTTACAGGATAATGAACCCAAACACAGTAGTAAATAAAAAATAACAAGTTTGAAAAAGAAAAGAATCAATGTGTTGCAATAGTCCAGATCATAATCTAACTGAAATGGTGTAACAGGACCAAAATACATCCAAAACACTGTGAGCGACTGAAAACTCATAACAGGTGGTTCTACAGTCAAATAAATAATTTGGTTTCATTTTAATTTTACACTGTATCTCCATTTTATTCCCATTGTTGCTGAATATAAAGAGACGCTTGTCCATTTCAGATAGTGTTTGACCATCTCTGCAACTTCCTAACTTAGGACAGGAGATTACTGACACCTTGGTGAAATTTGTATTTGAGTAGTGGTTTCTTACTAAATGATGACAGACACTTGTCTGAAAAGCTACCAACAATTATGTAAGTTTGACTTACTGAGTAGATGCTGATTTTTGTATGTTTGTTCTGTAAAGACTGAAAGCTTGATCATAGTGAAATAAGTTGCTTAGACTAGTAGATAAAAGTGTAAAAAAAAAAAGACCTTTGGAACCAGTGATGCAGCCGATTCATCTGCTGACAGATATTCGTAACTTCACATCCATGTTTGATCATCTTCAACTCTGATCTCATCTTCTATCTTCTCCCCACCTCTGCCTGTTTCCAGCTGCCTCGACCATTCCTGTCCAGTGTCTCGACGACGTGGAAAAGAACAACAACCTTCCAGTTCCTCGGGCATCAGTGCCTCGCCCCCCTAGTGCCCCCCCACTCCCTTCATGCTCTGGCCGCCCCTGCCCCCCAGTCCGCGGGCCGTCGGGCACCTTGCTGCCAGACAGTCTGAGGGAGGACTGCTGGTACAACGGGCCCTGGCCCTCTCAGAGCTGCTCGGGAGATGCGCTGCTCGGGAGTGACACCTGTTCCGTCGTGCTGCCCCCACCCCCCCTGAACCAGGCCTCNTCCTTCCCCAGCCCCCCTAAGCCTAGCGATGCCATGTTCTGGGAGGGACACTCCGCTGCATCCAATTCCTCATCCTCAATGGGAAACTGCAGTCCCAGGAGCCCTCCAAATGCAGACTGGGTCAGGCCTTATTAAGGTAAAGTTGAATGAGAGAAGCAATGAGTAATAACTAGGTGGAGAAAATAACCAATGGAGGAATGGATGAACTCTCCAACTCTGCCACATAGCTACCACCTTACCTGCCTTAAGTTGATTAAACCACTCAAAGTGGACTACACTGGACCTTCTAGTTGTGGGAACTGATCAAGGCCAGAAAAGGCCTAGTCGAGGTAAAAACTGTCAACTCATTCATTTATCCTCTCTGCACACCGCATCGGTGAACATATATGACTTTGCAGAGTAAACCCTGATGAGAAACCCTCAGCAGAATAAATCATCTCCATGTTTATGTGCCCTTGTACGCACATGGATAAGTGTGTGCAAGCATGCATACAAGCAGTTTAATTTCTGTGTGACTGTATGTATTATCAAACAGTGTGCCTGTGTATGCAGATCAGTGTGTGGGCCTCTTTCTCCTGCCTGTATCTGTATCTCATCTTAATATACCTAAGAGGGCTCAAAGAAGCCTCCTTCTCCATATACTGTGGCCACTGATCACGAAGAGCCACAGCATAGTAGTGGAATCTGTATAACTGTACCTCCTCAATACAAATCTCTTTACATTGGATCAGTGTAAAGTATAACAAATATGTAGCCCCATGTTTGTCTCATGATCATGTGCTGGAGATCTCTACGTATGATAAGGTTTTGGACTTTGAAGAAAACATACAACATCTGGATAATTGTAGATTTTTTCTTTTCCAGATTTCAACAGCTGTTGAAGTTTAAGTAAGATTGCTTTCCCCCCAAAAAAACATTTTTGATGAAGCCCTTACCGCATCACCTTAGAGATTTATATTTTATTTAACTGAGGCAAATTCCTCTTTGAAAAGGCTCAAAATGTTTGATTTTCCAACTCAAGCTTCCTACAACCTGCCTGTTCTCATATATTCCAATTGGTAAGACCTATGGTTGGCGGTTTTCTTTTCTCAGCTTTGCATGGTTGGATACTTACTTGCCACCTAAATCAAAGAGCTCATGGATCGGACCCTGTGCGTTCCCTTTGTTTTTTTTAAACTTGACTTAGTTGGGATGAGATTTGTGGATGTTTTGAGAAATGGTGTACCTAAACTCTACTGTGCTGGTGTTTATCTTGCTGTAAACTGAAGAGGGAAGTTTGAGGGGTTTTCTGTTTTTAAGAGTTATTTGGGTGTCAAATGAAGGATGTACAAATGCATATATGTGGGAATAAGAGAAACAGAATGTGCATATCTGTATAAATGTATATGGTGGGCTTCAGTACTTCATCCAGTGTGGTTTTGCACGCCTGTTTTTATTTTATTTTTTCTTTGCTCCACTGACACCAGAACCTCTGACAGAAGAGCCGTCTGTGATGGTGGTAAGACAATAATGTTCTCCTTTCAAGAAATGTGATTTGAAAAATTGGTGCACAAAGCACAAAGACCCATGGTTGTTGAAAAGATTTTTTTTTTATTATTATTTTGCCATTTTCTTTAATCAGTTTCATAACTATGGTCTTTTTTTTGTTCTTAATCTTTAAAATGTTATTTTAAAGCAGTGGTTTCATACTTCTGTAAACAATTTGCAAACCAAAATGCAATGTACAGTAGATATGAATTATATTTTAGACTTACTGCACTTCAGACTGTTTGTAAATATGATTAAATAAATGAATGAAAGGTACCAACTGTGTGCAGCCTTGGGTCTGATCTTATCTGCAGGTACTGGCATGTTAATAGACAATGAGACAATGGTTCTCATTTATCAAACTTGAGCAGAAAAGGGTGTATATTTTGGGTGTATATACCAAATATGCTAGATCCAGCGTGGGATTTATGAACGTGTGAGATCCGCACAGATCCGAGCGTAAGCGCGAGCAGCTGTTGAAAAACTTATATTGTTTGGAAGCCTCAAAAGTGGCATCAATGGGGCTCAAAAAAATAAAATCTGGAAAAGATGACCACATCTGTAAACAGCTTTGTTTGTTTGTTTGATAGCCTATATTTCTTTTTAAACCGTTACAAGACTCCAGGCTACATAATTACTGGGCCAATGGTTGAAATATGTGTTTTTATTTAGGCAGGTTGATAAAAATGGAGCGATTTGAAAATAACAAAGGCATGTAGCAGCCCTTAAAAAAAAAAGTACACAGCTGATAGGTGGAGGATCAGACACACTTTCTCCGGGGAGTATACAGCTAGTGTATAGCTTGATCCCTGCATCATGTCCCAGGCAGAGCCACCCCCCCAGCCAGGAGGAGACCCGCGCAGCGCTCCACGGTGGCGCGCGTCGGCGAGGGGAGTTATTAGATGCTCCAACAACGGAAAGCCTTTTTTCACCTAAAGCATGACATGCAGTTATTCATTGTTATTATATTACACAGCTGGTGGCCAGGACACCCAGCGTGGAAAGCACCTTCAGTGGCACCGGAAAGGCACGAGAACCCCGGGTCTCCCGTCCCAGCTGCGGCTCCAACTTTGCGCACAACTGGACTAAAACATGCCTTGGCAAACGGAATCGACTTAGTAGCCAGTCATCAGACTCACTTAAAAAGTCTCTCCTTTCTTTATGTAGCGTGTGCATCGTCTAGAAGCGCGAGGTCTGCCATAGTTGAGGGGTTTGGTGAACTCATGCTTCAATTTGTCGCCGTGGTGGACCCGCATGATAGCCGTTGCACACCGATTGTGGGCGATCAAGCTTATGTGCTGCGCATAAAAATCCACACATTTTTGGGAAACTTAAGTTTTACATCTTGCACCTTTTTCAATGATACAGACTATCATGACATAGCCCAAACATAACTTCTTGAAATTGCATATTTGTAATGTGAAAGGTGTAGGCCTATTAATTTGTCAAAGTGGGAATATTTATTGTCTAAATCTTGAATTTAATGCATGTTTTTTTTGCTTGTTATTAACGTTGAGATGGGTGTAAAATGTACACCACCTCCTGACTCCTGACCTCCGAAAAGTGTAATTTTTTCCGTACGCCTTATTTACACCCTGATTTGGTCGTACACAAGTTTGATAAATGAGGGCAAATCTCCCTACTGCCCATCACAAGGCTTGAACAATGCATTCATCATTAAGTTTATTTTAAGACTTTAACAATCAATTTTTGTTTTGAGTCATCAAAAATGCTTTCATTTTCATCCTCAAGTTTCTTTGACCACAAAGATTTAGGCTACCTGTTAAAACAAGAGGTCAGGAGAGCAAAAGGCTAAAAGAAGGTTGTGGGTGAGAACTGAGGGGGGGTGCTGGGCCAGGGGGAAGAGGCTGTAGTCACCCTTTCTCTGCAGGCAGAAGAGACAACTACCGGTAAGTCTATTTATGTTTTATAACGATTTTTGCAGACTCCATACTTTTTCAGAGGTTCAACAAAACTAATAGAAACATGGTTGGTTCCATGGTTTTTAATCTAGTTTGTCAGCCTACAAGACAGTTATTTTTATTAACTATTGTTAGATGGATCTCTCTTGAACTTCCAGTCCATGCAGTCTTTCACATATTGATGCACACACCGCCATCTCAAGTTGAAAGGCCTCAGTTTCTCAGAAACTTCTTTTAAAAAAAAATCATGTTACTGACGGGTGCCAGTTTAACCAAGCAGTTTCACAACCAGGACCTACCACCAGTTTCAGCGTTTTAATAGTCTTAGTTTAAAATTAAAATAAACGAGGTGAGAAATCATGATATTGACATGTGATAACATTGATATAGTTGTCCAAATGGTACTCTGAATTTAAGGCTTTCTACCAAAGGTGAACCACCAAAATTCTCTTCTTTAAAGAAAAAGCAGTTTAAAGTTGTCAAAGCAAAATCATTGGAGTAAATAAAAGGCAAATTTGGGAAAAGTTTGATGATTTATTTAATTTTCTGAAATAATCTTAAGCACTTGCATTATATTTATCTTAATTAAATGAAATACAATTATAACTTTAGTTATGTTTTTATTTTCGAATGACACACACTTTACTGCTACTGAACTATTTACATAGTCATATAGGCACCCAGTCCACGGGGAAAACAACAAAGCAAACGCCTATTTGCTGTGTGTGCTGTCATTGCAAACACAATAACCACACAACAAAGTTGTTCCTCAATTTAACTCACACAACATCAAAACCAAAGTGCTCACCTCTTCTGAAGATGCTATGGGAGTGGCAGTCAGTCCTGCTATGACTATACTGCTGATTCAGTAAAGTAAGGGAAAATCCTTTCAATGCAACACCTATGCCATGTTGTATTTTTGCACATACTCAAAATTAAATGGGTACAATTTTGATTATGGATCACTCTTGTGCATCAAAATACAGTCATTGCTTTCACAGATTTAAATAAAAACAGACTTGAAGCTTTATGAGTAATAAATGTGGCAACAGTGCCATCATGTATTCTGATGCGCTACAGTCCGAGCCTGCACACCCTGAAAAAGACACTTGGTTATCATGTTGCTTATTACATGCTGGTTGGAAGTTTCTGTGTCCTGTTCTTGGCTGGGATCCCAGTCTTCTCATATTCCAGTTTCTCTTGAATGTACACCTTCTTACACTCTTCGAAAAACACAGGATCCCTGTAGCTGGTGAAAACAGAAAGTAAGGTATCATCACTGACAGCAATTGTTTGGATCCGAAGCAACTGACACTTGACAAGCAACAGTCTTGGAGTGCGAGCGATAATGGGAGAGAGTAGGCAAGCCTAAATAACAGCTATTGGTGGAGTAGCATGTGGTGTAATAACACCTTTGGGTGTGTGTGCAGTGTTGCAGGAAGAAGTGCAAAATACTCACTGTAGCGTCAGACATTCCTTCAGGGCGGAATTCTCCTCTCGACACTTAAACACCATCAAGAAACCTGATTCCTTACAGCAGTGGTTGAAGGCTGGATGAAGACAGGGGATGGGGAGAGGAGTTAGACATGTTGAGTCTGGCCTTTTTGGCAAACAGCCTTGTATATAAAACACATTAATAAAGCAATAATGATCCATGAAATCTTTTATCTTGTAAACCTTGAATAAAAGGTGCAAGCAAAGGCTAAAATCAAAGCAGAACAGGCATCATTACAAGATGAAACTTTATATATGTGATCAGTTTCACTATAACTGATCGCATATATGGGAGGCATTTAGGGGAGAACAATGTATAGAAACACCTTGAGAGACTGTTTTGTATCTATTAAATTGAGCACAACTTGGGAATATTAAGGTAGCCACAAAACATGGTGGCTGTAGCTTCAGATTTGACGTAAAGAACCTCTGCGAAGATGCATCAGCAACACTGTCACAGCGAGTGGTGTACGCCGTGTTAAATGTGTGAGGTCCTCATTGCAAACAAGGTGCTGAAGACGGAGTCTGCACCTTGTTAGCAAGCTCTTTCTCGAGGCTTTAATTAAAACCACTGCCGTCATATGTCCCCTCCAAAAACAGCTGATATAATTACCTTTATGAGTGGCATTAGTATGATTACCACACAAACACTTTCATCAGGATGCAGATGTGAAGAAAAGTAACTGCAAAACCAATTTAGAGAAGCAGAGGAGTGCGACTAATCTAATCAACCAGCGCCTCATCCCCGTCCCATGGTGCCAATAGAGGCTGCCTCTCCGATCACACGGCGGCAGCTACTGCAGGGACAATCTATGAAATCCATTTTAAGTAAGAAGTGGCTTCTCTAAAGTTGAGTGTGATGCCACCTTTACTTGAAGCTGTTTGGTGTTCTATTTCTGAAGAAATACAAGTTTAATGTGGCAGTTAGTGTAAAGCAGAAGCAAGGCCTGACTTTTTAGAGAGATGTGCAGCTTAAGAGGAATAAAAAAAGAGAAAAAAGAAAAGAAAAACACTTTTTTATAACCAATTAAAAAATAAAATTGGGGATTTTAGATAAGGACAGGGAAATTAACTGTTGAATAATTTACTTTTTACCCCTTTAACAGTTTAAAGTCGAATTAATTCAATTTAAAACCATAATGTACTGGATGTTCAACATGTAAATGTAAAATCAGCAATTAATCATAAATGCAGGCTGTTTGAATTGTCTCTGAAAGAAAGAGAGCTGACATGAATTATTAGTGAAATGGGAAAATCATGTCAAGTAAAACTACAAAATTCAAGTTGGTTGCACTTGTCTGAAGAACAAAGCTCTCCATACACAACTTTGGGGTGCATATAAGCATATACTGTATGTAGCAACATAACACAGGAAAACATACTTGTTGATTGCGTTTTTCACTTTTCTTTGTAAAACTAGTCAAGGCACACATGCAGGGGGCCCAGTGCAGACACGAACACAAGGCATGAGAGGGCGGAGGATGTAGGTGTGAAAACGAGTGGGACGAGAAGCTTGCTATGTGAGGGGGGTTTCCACTATGTGCACAGCCACTGTCTGTCCCATCACCTCATGCTGCATGTGCACTGTGTCCGCAAGTGAGCAGCACACAGGCTGCCATTAGATTTCTACAAACCACATAACTTAGTCACTATCTGGCTGATGTGTCGCTGCAGTCGAGAGGGCACATGAGAGCAAGGCTGCGGCCACCGTTCCCAGGGAGATCAAGTGGCAACTGCTAGCCTGGCTCACAATTCAAAGATTATGAGAAGAATTGGGAGGCAGGTGCAGACTGCACAAAAAAATAGTTAAAAAGATCAACAAACAGAAAGATGATTTTATAGAATGGAAAGATCAAAAGCTAAACTGCTGAAGTGATGAGTTATAAGAGCATCGTACTGTGTGATGTTGAATAGTTGAATAACTTTGCGTTATTGTTTGCAAAAAAGCGATTGCTGAGCTTTAGTACAAAATTAAAACTCCCCATTGCCTGTGTTAAAAGTGAAATGGAACTGTGAATGCCCACACGAAATAAAGATTAACAAATTATTAGGAGTTTATAAGCTTAAAGGTGATCTATAGAACTTTCATTCCTCCCGGTCAGTAGTCGGCGTTTTCATACCCGCTCTTGCTCCTACCGTCAGCTCCACCGGTTGCCAGGTTCGCCCAATGTCCGCGTGGGAGAAGCCGTGATTATATAGTCTGCTGTGATGTCAAGCGATGAGTCTTTCATGGTAATGTATCGGATGGTTGGATGTATGTATGCTCGTCTCCCGGGCCCCTGGGGGCCTTCTGGTTAACCTATAATCCCTGCGGGGACCAGGCTGCATATGCACGATTACAGTCATCACCGATTACTGCTCATGGTGTCAGGGTTCGGTGGAGCCAGGGCTTTTATGTTGTAGTTTCTGTTTATTGCATTGTTTCCTGTTTTATTTTGA
>JAPMNP010710720.1:0-11826 GCA_029874935.1 Atherina boyeri
CACACACACACACACACACACACACACACACATACACACACACACACACACACACACACACACACACACACACACATACTTACCCATAGTCACACACAACAGACAAGCCCAAACACACACCAAAAAAAACTATGTGGCTTAGTGGATGGTATCAAATTTAGTGGCCACGGGGATCTGGCTGGGGTCATAAATCTATATCTAACATGTGAGAAAATCTCTACATGAATATCTGGAGACACAGAGGGAGAGGGAGATGGAGAGACAGACAGCAGGATACAGACGAGGAGACACAAAGGAAAAGAAGCAGAAAGCAAAGTAAGAGTCCTGTGAAGAGGAGAGCCCACAGACAAACGGCAACTGTAGGAGACAGGAGCTTGAGTGTGGTATAGCAAGAAATAAACAAACGCATGCAAGATGGTTGAAAAACCGTGGGGGAAGCGGCGACAAAGCACAGTGGAGGACAGAGGGAATAAGAAAGAAGGAAAGACGTAAACCAGCAGAGGGAGAATCATAAAGATAGACGGAGCAGAGAGCCACAGATGGAGAGTGTGACAGTACGAGATTTATGGGCGGAGAGACAAAGCTAGAGAGAAGGAGGGCTGAGAGACAGACAGACAGACAGACAGAGAGCAGGAGAGATACATGACCCCTCTCTCTCTAACAATGGCTCTTCATGTGGTGCCCAGCTTAGCAGGCAAGCCGATGGAATCAGGAATGTGGAATGTGGGATTTCAGACTTGGAAGTGATAGCTACTGTCTGTGTGTAATATTTAGGGCTGACACAGAGAGCCCCTGGCACGCCATGAAACACATGGACGCTGCTGCTTTTTAATGCTGCAAGCCGGTTTATGTCTGTTGCATGCATGTGTATGTCCACATATGTTTGACAGTGTTGAAACTGAACTAGATATACTGTATGTTTAGTATCCTGGATAATCTTTTGAATGGGATGTTTAATCAAGTCATTAGTGCATTTTTGTCTCCTATCATCCTCTCTGTCAATTTGATGTGACAGATCCAGTCATCTTATAACCATTTTATCCTGCTCAGAGTTGCAGAGGGCTGGAGCCTCTCCCAGCTGCCGCAGGGGAAGAGGCGGGGTTCACCCTGGACAGGTTGTAAGTCTATCACAAAGCTGACACAGACATTATGATTTAATTAATAATTGTGCTCAAATAACTTACAATATGGGAATAAACCAGAAAAGAAAGAAGAAAAAATGGAAAAACAGACAGGCACAGAGAGAACAAACACACTCAACGTATGAAGGCCCGAGCTTGGATCAAGTACATTCTTGCTGAGAAGCAACTGTGCTGACCACAGCAGCACTGTGCTGCTCAAAACCACACAGGGTAGAATAAAGCTTTAGCTCAGGTGGAAGAAGTAAGTCCATCACATAATAAGAAAAAATTAACATTCCTGCATTCAGATTTGGCTTGTGTAAAATATTATTTGTGCTAAAATGTACTGATTAATGCAGAATATTTTAATATTGATGGTTTGTTGATCTTTAGTTCAATTTGCAACATAATGAAATGTGAACCATAGAAAAAGTACAATGTTGACCTCTTTTTGGAGTACACACAGAAAGCATGATCACAGCACTAAAGCTAATGACTGGTTGTTTTTTCATGTAGCTATAGAAAATCTGGAAGAATTAATCCCAAGTCTATCTTTAAGATAATTTAGATTCTATCTATTTTACCGTTTATCTTTTTAAATAAAAAAAAAAAATATTCAAAGTTATAGTGTGAGGAGGTGGAATGAGTGTCAGTATATATAACTTTGCAAAAGTGCTCTAAAAGAATAATGACAGCTAGTGAAAATTACAACAGCTGCAAAACAGATTATACGCAAGGTTTAACATCCACGATCAAACAATTTCAAATTTATTGTCATGCGAGAATTTTTAAAACATTATTTCCTTTTTTCTAATAATGTATATGATAAATATATGCAGAGGCCCTAATTAGTGACCAAACGTGGTTAAAAACTTGTGCAAACTCTGCGAAAGTGGGTATAAGCTTAAAGAGTTTCCTGCATAAACGACAAATCTCGTGTTTATACACATGCTGCATATTGTCACTCTTTGTCTCTTGCGCTTCGTCGTCTCACACACGGCGCTAACGCTCGCACTGCTACTAACACAGGAGACAGTTGTTGCTGGCCGCCCCAATGCCTGTCATGGCTGTCAGGCCAAATCCCACGAATTATGGCTGTTCCAGATGTAAGAGATTTCTAAGCTGCCTTCAACTGCCTGCGGTCTGTGGTGAGAAAAAGAGGGGAAGGAAAACAGACAGAGGGAGAGAGATTTGGGTTTATGCAGTGTCATCCAAAAATCCATCTTCCTTTCTTTATAGCTCATCTTTACTATCTTTATTTTAAGAAAAAAAACTGTCACGGATTGCATTGTGTTTGAACAGATTGTTATTTTATGTATCATATCTGAAATTTCTGATGAATGTGTGGCTTACATTTGCGAGAAAAAATTGACTGCCTACCATGTTCTTCTTTTTAAAAAGGCATTTGGAAAATTGATATTTTAGCAGCAATGTATTTTTCAAGCTTAGTGGCGGTGTTTGTGTGAAATGAAATCACAGCAACTTCTACTGTTTTTTTTTCTTATTTCTTACCTGTGCAACAATGCCATTTTGATTTACATATCCAGCACTATCGCATCACTTATAAGATATTTACCAGCTGTCACAAATTTCTTCAAAGACCTACTAGTTGCTTGAGGATTATTGAGACATTGATCATTTTGTCTGACTAATGCATTACTTTAATTTCCCTACATGCACATCCACACTTAAAATTCAACCCCCATCATTCTCGTACTTCTTTTGGTCTGCTCTCACTCTTTCTCTCATTAGTACTTCGTAACCAGACAGTTTATTTGAAATTATGAAAGCATTACACTCTCTGATGTAGCAGTTTAAAAATCAATAGTTGAAACCCTAGCTGCCTCACTTAAGCCCTCTCCTATGGCAAAGGGGATGTCTCTTTCTCCCTCTCTCTTAAATGGTAATTTCATTTGCAGTCACTAAGACCTCACCGATAATTACCAATGCCCTGAGAGAGAAAGGCAAGTGAAAGAAAGAGGAGAGAGATGGGAGACAGGAGAGATGGATTAAGAAAGGAGAGAGAATGCCAGTCATTAGAAAAGCTTTCCTCCTTCCCTGCTTTGATCAGAGTTAAGAACACATTGCCTACACTCTATCGCTCCCTGACACCGACCTCTGCAAAGAAAAGATGGAGCACGGAAGGAGGAGGCGGGCAGTGAGCGAGGAAGAGTCGGACAAAAAAAATGATCCCTCAAGTCTTAAATAGCAGGCCTTAATTTTGACATTGAACTCGCTGTGTTCTTGGGTTACACCAGGACCGTCCATTTTCAGAACGCGCCACCATTCATTTTCCCCCTCCTTCTTCATCTCTCAAATGAACTAATCAGAAAGGGGAATATGAAGTGTCCTGCAGGATCCATTTCTCTGGAAGCATATGGCAATGATTGATGGAGGACAACTTTGACTTTCCCAGGTCATCCTCCCTGCACACATCTGGGAGCATGCAATAATTCTCTTAATTTTAGACCTAGTCTCTTCCTTCTGTTCATTCTTTTCCTATCTTCTTTTTATTTTTTTTCTCCTGCAATGAACTTCAATTTCACTTTGGCTGAAAAAAAGTCTCCCCTCTTTTCTTTTTTGTTTGCTTTCCCAAGGCTAACACAACCAGTCATTTTGGCTGAAATAAAGGTACCGTAGTGGTTACCAGATGTTTATAAAGACTGTTGGGGCAATCCCCTTGTTTTCCTTTTTTTCTCCCTTAAAAAAGCCCAAAGAACCACTTATGTCATATGGCTATAGTAACTGAATTTGCCATATGTGTAATGATTAGCTGATATTTCATCATGACAAACAGTGTAAAAGAGCCATAAGGAATACAAGTTACCTGTTTTTATTACATTTGAATGGATTTCAGTCTGATGGCAGCTGCTTCTACAAAAAGCTGCACATCTTGTGATTTTTGCATATCCAGTACTGAATAAAGAAAGCAAAGATATTTTTTTTCTTTTGCTGCTTTAGCTTTGTTTGATTCCTAACTTGAATTTAAAGTAAGAAATTTATAATGAAACAAAAAATGTTAAAAAGAAAATTAGTGAATGTCAAAATCCATTGTAAGTTTTAGCAGGTTTTTTGAGGGATAAGAGGAAGACAGCCGGCCATCTCAAACCGACCTGACAGCAACTGGACCTTGTTAGCTGTGCATAGAAATCATCTTTGACTCCCGGTTTACAATAACACTGGGGAACTTCAACCACTAAATGCTTTCGGGAAACCCAGCCGTCCTCCTGCTGCCATGTGATGATCCCACCTCTGAAATATTCAGCACCATTAACATTCCGATGGGTATCATCCCCTTTCAGACACAATTCGCTCTGCTCCTCAGACCTGTGGGCCAAGGCAGGGAGAGGCCTGAAGCAGATGTTATCTGTTCTCATTCTTTACAGGATCTCTTCTCCTCCAAATACACACTGTAAGTGTTATATTGGGTCTAGAAGAGACAATAAGCTCACAAGTGACAATCTGTGTAAAAAAAAAAAAAGAATAGATGAATATAATTAGAATTGATGTTAAAATATTCCCCTTGGAAAATGATTTTCTCTAAAGATATTGGAATATTTTAATTTAATCTTTCCTCATTTATAGCATTAGCAGTGGTTAATCAAATCCTTTGTAGGCTTAATTGTATATTAACATTAGCTTGTTGAAGATAGTGTTATGTTATCTTGAGCCATTAAAAGCCTCCATTGGTTTTATTAGCCTGTAAAGTTGAAACATGTTTGATCTTAATTGCTAATGATGTGACTATGCAGATAAATTGTTTTGCCAATCACATTGTCTGTTCTCTTCCATACTTACAGCTGCCTTCATGTTGTCAAGCCCCTCCAATGAACTGCCCACAATTAGCTAGGTGTGTGTGTGTGCTATCGCTAATCATGTGAGAGACAGAGCACTACACTTTGAGCACAATTAGCCAGGCATTTAGGCATCTTAATTGGTGACATTCGATCTCAGGCACTCGCTGATGAACCACTTAGCAGCAGACTTATGGATTAGCAGCCAGCAAAGCTCTCTCCTCCCAGATGTAACTAACAGGTCAGGAATTAGTGCTCTTAACACTGCCTTACAAACGAAGACAGCTGTATTGACTAGACCAGAAACTGCTTTCTCTTCCAGTTTTCTTTTTTTCGTAAATTTACTCCAGTCTTGGAGTTACTCCCGTCTTTTCTTCTTATCGTCTCATGTCATGTGTTTTCTCCTCTTATCAGTTGGAAGAGGCTTTTGTTTAAACTCTGCTTTGTTCACTTGTGGGCAATTTCAAGCGCTACAGTACTTTGGCTGCAGGCCATGACAGTATTTGGCGTTTTGTTGTCATGGCACTGAAGCTGTCTCAGTTGTCTGGGCAACATGCGCCGGGGCTCATGGGAGCCTCATAAATGTCACGTATTGACGGAGCCGCTCTGGAGAGCAGGAAGTCCTTGCCAAAAAGAAGATAGATAGAGCGCCACTGGTGTTGAGGATGCCATGTTGCATTAAATCATTTTAGCACCATGCATATAAATACAGTGACACTTGCCAACACTTACGTTTGCACAAGTAGCTTTTCATGGACTGATCAGCAATAAAAACGTTCCAACTTTTGAGTATACTCTTCCTCCTTTACCTTTTATTCATGCCTCCCCCATTTGAAATAACCACTGTTAAAGGATACAACTCAACAGTGCCCAACCCGCCCTCTGAAGGTGTGTCACGTTTTCGCCACACTTTCCCCTCCCCAGGTCATTGTCATGTGCTTGGGCCTACTGAGCAGAGGGGCTTTAAAAAGGAGAGACAGCACTTGTCTGTTAGATTAGCATGTCCCCAACGTCACATGCCTTTGCCTGCACACGTCACCACTTGTCTGGAGGTGCCTGTCGGGGTTCATTAGAAAATGCCCAGATTTAAGGAAGAGGGAAAAATTGTCAAAAGGTAGACAAAAATGTCTGTGATGCATGTAATGTGCTTTTACTGAAGATGGAACATATATTTGATTTGATGTATGTTGTGTAAATGCTGGCATGAAAATAGGGCACTTTTATTAATAAAAAAAAAAACATTGAATTTTTCTGTCTGAGATCAAAATGAATAATCCTGACCCCACATCATTATCATTCAACACACTTTTTTTATTTCATTCCAACCAACAAAGCAAACCCAGGCCGACGCGAGGGCCAGTCAGCATTTCAAACGCTCCTGAGATTCCAGATACCGTGGGACTTTCTCTCATATTTATTGTGGGAATCAGAATTTATGATGAGTAAATTGGGCTTCTTCATCTCGGTGCCGGGGGGTTTGCAACATGCGGCCGAGATGGCTTGACTTATTGATTACAGGGAGCAGTATGCCCCATTTCAAAGGGAAGGAGAGCCCCCGCCATGCAACTTCTGAGAATTAATTTGCCCGGCATGGGCCTTCATGAGAAACACATGTCCATACACACACACACACAAATCCAAGCACAGACACAAACAAGCGCAAGAGAAACCAAAGCCTGCAGGTAAAAAAAAAATCACCCCCTCAAAAAAGGGGAAAAAAACACCTACAGATGCATGCAACCCCTTTTGCCCCTACTAACACACACATACAAGAAAATATATTTTTTACTGAGCTCCAGGTATTGTAAAAGAACAAATTGTGCAAAGCATTTCACATTTCTCCTTCTATTTGGCCAAAAATAAGTGAAGAGATAACATGAAAAAATGAAACTTTGAAAGTTAAATATTTTTCTTTACGCATCTAATTCATTTTGAATTTGACATAATAACCATATCTTTAATTCATATACTGTAGCTAAAATAACCATTTTTTCTTAATACTCTGTATATTTCACAACTTTAAGATTCAACTAATTCATTTTTAAAAAAGGACAAAACAATGACCTCTGACTGAAAAGTTTGTAAAGATTTTTTTATCCATACTATCGTCCCATGATACTGTAATTGAACAGGAAGCAAATACAACTCCAGCTCTGTCCTAACCAGGGTGTTTCTCCAGACTGAGTCACAGCTGAACTATCAATGGTTCATCCCTGGCATTGTCCACTGGATCGCCCTCTGCCCTCAGACACCAGCTCCTATTTCACCAGCAGCACCCGCGCTAATTTATCATCATGGTTCTGACAGACAACACATCTGTGTGTGAAAGGACTGAGAGAGGAAAGAGAAAAGTGAAGGAGGGACAGTGAGAGCAGGAGGGGCAGGAACAGGGAAGAGTAGGAGGAAATATGGTAGCAAGGAGGATTCCAGTCGCACAATCGAGGCTTTTTAAGGGTCATATTTTCTTTGAAGGGCCCCATCCTACCCTTCACTCGACCTCTCTGTATCCCTCCTGCGTCCACTTTCATAACACACTGTCGGCTAACCCCCACGGCAACTGGACAGCTCATTGTCTTGGGCTATCTTATATTACAGCCCATATACTGCGAGTGGGATATGGAAAAGAATTAAAGAGCTTAAGGAGTGAACTGAGAATGTAGACCTGCAGAGGTTTATATTGCCAAATAAAACTGTAGCTTCACAGGCTATGAAAGGGCACGTCCATGACGACCAGCTTTTTGTTGACTGTCCCGAGCGAAACATTCTTTTTTAAAATATTTATTGGCTGAATGACGCTGCTGTGTTTGTCAGCGTGGCAAAGCCGTGCAGCCCTTCCAGTGATGAGATTGATGGGCAGATATGTTGAAATACAGACGGACAACAGATGGGGAGACACACACACACACACAAACTCGCGTGTTCATATGTCCTGCGCTCACATTCATATAGTGTCCGTGTGTGTTTTTGTGCACATGCATGAATACGAGACAGCAGGTGTGCACATACACGCGTTCTCATGTGTGTGTTCAAGCAAGCATATCTGTTTACTTTTGCTCTCCAAAACCCACTCACATTTAAATGCAGGAGACAGGACACATCTCTCTGCTCTGTGAGCCGCTAGACAGCTCAGTCAGAATATTTTAGTGTACACACACATATTACACTCCTGTGCACACACACACACACACACACACACACGCCTCCCTGGGGTACCCATATGCATCGCCTGGGGAGTGCAAAATGGAACTTTTTAAAAGCCAAAAACACTTCTCCTGAACAAACTAGTCTAGCTTAATAATACCACACTCATGTTTCTCTCCTCTCTCACGACAGGTTGTCATTATCTACAAGGGTTGGCTGTTTCGGCTGCGTTTTAGGGAAAGGTCGTGGTTGTTGTTTCGGTATCTGAAAGCCTTGCTACATGACAGACGGCAAATAGACTCTAAACTATTTGGAATCTATGCATCAACAAATACATTTTGGTATGGAAATGAAAAAAGGAAGGAGTTTGGGAATTGCAGATTTAGCGTAAAAGGCACAGCGACTTGCAAACTCCTGAGATGTTCGACTGACTGAATTGCTTATTTTGGCCCGCAGTGCATGCTGCAATATTTTGATGTGCATTACATTGAGGAATCAAGAAGAATCTATGTCGTTGAGTTTTTTTTTCATTTTTTATACAGTATGAGAGCAGCATGAGTCCTTTTTTTCCCCCTCAGTTGAAGTAAATGAACTTATGTACACACACAAACACACAAAAACAAGCGAGTCCAAGTACACAACCACTATGTATACAGACAAACACACATGCACCTTCTGCTCTTATGAAGATAAATATGGCAAGGGGTAGATTTTCACCCACACCCACTGAATGGGACACACACATTCATCTTTGCTGTATTCTGTGTTTTTGGTTATGTGTGTGCCTTTGTGTGTGTCGGGGGGTTGGCGATGATGGGGGGGGGGGGTATATTGGGGATACAGCAGCAAGGGTGTGTGCACCTCACTGCCTTTCCAATGTATGGAAATGTATGTGCATTTTTAAAGTAGGGGGGCTAAATTTATTTCTCTTCCCCCTGTGCACCCTTCGCCCCTTCCTCTCCCTCCACACCTCATTCCCGAAGCTGATAGACCTATGGAAGCATGATAGATGGAGAGAAAGAGAGATGGAAGGGGTCTCTGCATGGATGCATACATGCATGCATAGATGTATATACACCCCAGTCCCCACTTCCTCTCAAGCACATGCTATAAAGTCACTAACATGCACACATGCATAGAAACACACACCTCTGAATGCAGGACTCATGTGCATACCAAACATAATCCATAGTTTTACATAATGGGGTGGGGAAAAGAGGGGAGGCAAGTCGACTCCTGTGGCAGGGTGATAAAGATAATATGAATCATCTGACTCTTTTTCTTGCTCTCCGTATGTATACACGTTCACCTAGGGAGATGCTGATACGCTATAGGGGAATATAATGAGATATAGAGAAGGTCCCCCCTGATCATCAGGAACACATGTGGGTCATGTGTGCGCTTTGTGCAATTTTCCCAAAATGTAAGGATTATTGTTCACGGTACTCTGAGATTTAAAGAAATTGCTCCAAGTGCAAGTCATATGTGTGTGGAATGGCAAAACTATTTGCATGTATTGCATAAAGGCAATTGCATAGGGAATGCGCAATTGAGTACACTGTTTTGATATGCAACTGATGGATTTTCTGCACATTTGAATAGTATAGTGTTTGTTTGTCACTAGCATTAATTAAGCAGAGAGTATGCAACACACTCTACATACAAACAAAAAGGCAACTGACTGTTAATTATTCAGAAAGTTAATTTTTTTGGAATATAATTAAAGGCATTTAGCCATCAGGGACAGAGTGAGATCAAAGATGTATATTTGATGTCATGCAGATAGCATTTTTAAATTAGCAAACCCTCTTAACTTTATAATTATCTTTGGTGTGAGAACTGAGGCAGGAAGTTCTTTTGTGTTAATTCTGGGACTGAAATAGTCTCCCAAGAATTAGATGAAATTAATTAGAAATAATTGCAGATAGGCATACAGATTGCATTTCCAATGCAAATAGTTCTAAGCAGAGCAAAAGTAAAGTTTCTTTGTTAGTTTCATTCTGTGACAACACTTGAAAAAAATGTGCTATTTGGTGTTTAGATCATTTTACAAGTGGTCTTAATTTGATTTTGTGAAACTTATCACCTAGAGGTTGATTTAAGTTATTAAAAAATATTTTTCTCTTCTGTTTTTACTGCACAAAACCACAATATCTTATCTTTAAGGATCATTTTGGTGTATCTGTGCCACAGCGGTTCTGTCTTAACACCTTAACGCCAATGTTACAGCTGAAGCCAGCACACGCGGTAATGTCCTATGTCCGTCAAAAAAAGAGAACAAGAAGGAGGGTGTGGTATATGTGTGTGTTTTTGTGTGTGTGTGTGTGTGAGGAACAGAGAGAGAGAGAGAGAGAGAGAGAGAGGTAGGTTGAAATTTATCTCTCGGTATCAGCAGCTCCACGGAAAAAAATGGAATTGTTTCCTCCATATTAGGAATCAAAGCTGAGCCCGCTGTTATTGTGTCCACCATTTTGACTGCAGTCGACAGACCTGAAGAATGCAGGTGCACCGCGATGAGTGTGAATGTGTCAGTGCAATTTATTTATTTATTAATTTGATTTCCCAAGTCAAAATATATGCTTTGTGAATTTCTCTCCTCAAAAATAACTTGATATGCATGTGTGTGTTTGTGTCACATAAACTGTCTCTTTATATGGTTTTCCCCTGTGAATGTCGAGTGTTGTAAGATTGGTACGCAAGCATGTACGCCTGCAGGTGTTCGTACCTTATGCATTTATAGTCTCTGGAAGCTCCTGACCTCATCCTTGGCACTCTGTGACCACCCTGTGTGTTTGTAAAGGACCCCTTGAACTTGGCCGACAGTTGAGAGAGAGGTGATGGGACAGGAGCAGAGACTTTAAACAAACATCTCTGATGGACAACAAAGATAAGGGATGGGGAAGGGGATGTTGGAGGTTAAGGTCTAGGATAAATGTCCCCCAGGTACATGAGTATGTATGTTTGTTGGCATGTCTAAGTGTAGTTTATCGGGTTTACAGAGCTGCACTGACATAGTACACCTTGTTTAATGTCCCAAATCAGTCCCAAACAAAGTTACCTGTAAAGTTCTGTCTTTTCTTTCTTTATTGCACTTCCAGTGCTGCAACTACATCAGTTATAGAAATTATCATTAACTGAGATAATATGCATATTGTGCTTTTTATGCATATAGTGTCCAAATGTTTTTTATGTTTTAATGTTCATGTTAAATTTCCTTAAACCAAATAATTCTTCCTTTTACAACATATGTGGATGATTCTTTGAGGATTTAATGCAGAAAACAAAGCAAAAAGTGTATCCCTTGATTTGGATGGATGGATCATTTCCAACCATGTAAACTGCACTAAACACTTGCACAGTATGGGAAATTACAGTTAGGACTGCTGAAAAGTGAAAAAGTGTGTGAGAGAGACACCAATATTCCAAATATATGTGGTAAAGAGGAGTTTAAGTTAAAAGCTGCAAGAGAAGATGAAAGGAGGCAGACTAATGGCATGGAGTCAGATGGAGTGGATGGTTGTTTATGGATGAAGATGGTAGGGGAAGATGAGGAGAGGGAGAATGTGTGAGATGATACAGAGGTAGGAAAGGAGTAGAGGAAGTGGAAGTGAGGTTGAGAGAAGAGGAAGATTAAATGGAGAGGGAGAAGAAAATGTTTCAGAGGCAAAAGAGGGTTGCAGGAGAACAGGTGAAGGTGGGAGGGGTAGAAAAAGGTCAATGAGCATAGCATCTTTTGGCATGGAAAATGAAGGCCTGTGTGTGTGTGTGTG
>JAPMNP010710727.1:0-11897 GCA_029874935.1 Atherina boyeri
CCTTTAAAGCCACTCTGTTTTTTGTGACAGTTACATGAAAAAAATTGAAGACTGGGAGAAAAACCAACAACGAAAAAAAAAAATCCAACAAGTTTTTTAAATCAATTTTGATGAAGTTGCCCCTCAAGTCCATATGAGAGATGAAGAACCTACTCCCTTTTTCCAACTGCACATCTGTCCAAGCGCTATTGTCTGTGTATGCCTGCCACTGAAAGAGCACAGAGAATACAAATGATTGCAGTTGATTAGTGAGGACTCTTTTGATGTGATAAGTGCACAGCGTGTACATAAATCCTGAGTGAAGTTTGTACTGGTTTTATATGTGACCAGTAGAGACTAAAAGTCTGTACGCTTAATCAAGATGTTGAAGAGTGAATTTCATTTAATCTGTGTAGATCTGGTATAATTTGTTTTTTTTTTTAAATAAATATGTCACCCAAATGACAGATTTTTTAGATATGAAGCACTGTGCACATAACAGTTCTTACTTTTAATACGCTGTTGTATCTACATACACTTGGATGCATCTTCGTGCCATTTCTTTCTGCTCCTCCCCACTCAGCCTAAAGAGAATGTGGATGAAACAAGTATGCGCTCACACATATGTGGGGTGGTGATGTGCTCAGTTTCCTTCAAGTGAAATGTTATTTTATTTATCACTAGCTCCAGACAGCGTGTGTGCAATTTTGCTCCTTCTGAGTCATGCTTTGAGCTGCTATAGAGGCATGATGAAATTTTATTTATTCTTATAAAATGCCACTTTTAGGCTTCCTTTTACTCTCACTCTGTCAATTATTTCTATCTGGGTAGTGTCAGCAGCAGCAGAAAAAAACTGTGTACAGTATGTCTGCAACTCTCCGTCAAACAATGGGCAGTGAGGTCGACCAGCCAGATCCTTGCATGTCATTGAGCTCATCGTGGCTGTGTCAACAAAGTGATCTGCCTGCACGCTCACCCTGAGCCCCCTGCTGGCCTGCTGCACTCAAGACTCCTGGATACCTGCAAACATACAAGACTGCAGATCTGTGTGGTTGTGGGTTAAATTTGTGCTGCATATGTGCATTATCACGTGATATTGATGTAAAAAGTGTATTAATTATACTTAAGGAGGTTTATTTGAATTTACAGTGGTAAGTAGTGGCAGTGAATAAAGTAGTGATGGTCTTTGTTCATGTGCTGGGCTCAGATGACTGCTATTCTGCTACAGAGGCTCAGTTGTTTAATGAGTCAAATGCATGTTATTTTCAGTTTAGCATCTCAGCTGATACAAAAAAGCAACCCAATTAACACAGAATTAGTCTTTAGTTAGAATTGTTTTTATGGCGATACTTCAGTACTCAGTATCACATTATAATAGTGGATTTGCGCCTTTGACATCACTTCTGTTATAATCATATTTTCATTATACCCATATAATAAACCTAAAAATGGTTTTATTAGTACACAAGAGTTTCCAACCAAGGTCAATTATTTGTATTAAAGCTCTGAAGATCCATAATAAGAGAATTTAGTTGCTTCAAGTGCTACTGTATTGTCTCAAAGTAAAGACAGCTGGCTTTTTTGTCTGAGTGATCTTCAGCACAATGCTGGCAATCTACTGTGAAAATACGCAGTTTCTCAGGGTCTGTGTGCAGTGTAGAAAAGCTGGTGTTTGATTTCGAAAAGCTGTTGAGTTGCTGCTGCTGCGGGTAAGTGACAGCTTGCATCCTCCAGATCCAGTGTCTTTGGAAACACCAAAGTGGAGTTGGGAGTGCGCTGCTACTAGTGGGGGAATGCAAAAGAAAATGTTAACATTTCCGTTGTGCTGGAGGAAGATTATGGGATAGAGACAAAGGCAGGGATTATCTGAGCACATGCCACAATAGGGCTACATGCATAGCGCTTGCAAACGGGCCAGCCACAGGGTGCTTTGGATCTCAGAACAAAGACATGGTCTCCCACCCATCCAAGCAGATCCTCTGTTAGAGTTTGTTAATAAGGACTACAATACCCAGCTTCCAGCAGTGAACCAACCAGGGACCTGGAATTAAGGGTCATTATTTCATCTTATTATGGACTTTTTCATTGTTTGGCGGCTCTGAACGGGAGCATTTATTCTGACATTGTGTGGCTGGATCTTGAAATGGTCATTCCACCGAGAAGAGAGTACAATAATTCAAGCAATCAAAAGAAGTCTCAAGTTTTCAAGCTTTTTCCCCATTCCATCATCATTTCTGACTAGCTCGCCACTCTAAAGTCAATTAAACAGTTTTGAAGTTGGCTTGTAACTATGTTGTCTGAATTAATATGGCGTTAGTGGATGGGGAAAGTTTGAGGGCAGTAAACTGAGACAGATGGAGAGAAATGGAGTACAGCATATGATGATAGGATAAAACAGCCGGGCGAAGAGGAAAGATAAAAGGGCTGGTGGTGGTGCTGGGGGGATGGTGGCGGCGAGGGTGCGAGGCAAAGTGAAAGTGAGTTTGTCTGTGATGTTTTAAAATTCTGGAGTGGAAAGTCCCTCCATCTGTTATTGTGGGACGGTTCTGACTCAGTGATTTCTATGATTGGCCTAAATCCCGGCCGAGTGGAGAAGACAGAATGAAGAGCTTAAAGCAGACTGCTCTCACTCTGACAGGCTCGACTGGCTGCCGCTGCTGTTGTGGCTGCTGCTCACTGGTATATTCTGTCTGCTGCCCCCTAATGGAGTAACTCCTGCAAGACATTGCATCTCTCTGCACTGGTACAGCCTTTTGTGCAGCTTTTAGGGCCATGACGGAGGAGAGGCTTTTGATCTTACATGAAATAATCAGCAGCTGTAAGTCAAAAGGGTTTTCAGTTCATTTGGAAATCTTCTTGCATTGTCAGTGGTAAAATATGTTTTTTAGACATCTCTTCCCAGATGTCTCTTAAACTGTCCATAGATGAAAATAATTTAATGTTTTTTTAAAAAAAGGATGCTACTCTTTTTGATCATGTGAATGCCATTGGGTAAAGAAATCATGTAGTTTTGTAGTGATGATGTATCTGGATATTTTTTCACATTGTTTGAAGGACCATTATGAAAACCGTTCTATATTTAGAACAAGTCTTTTTTTAGGGAGCTTAGTGGCTTGCCATTGTGTTTCTTATTGTTCACAGCAGCCAATCATTGCTAAATTGACTAAAGGTCTTTCTTTGCCACATTAGTCACTCTGAGAAGGTTAGGTGGCCCCGGCAGAGTCATTTCACAGTCTTTTGGTCCCCAAGGTGACTCAAGCATTCCTAGAAACTGAGCGAAGGGGGTTCATTTGGAACATGTTGAGTACCTTATTCAAAGCTGCAATCACATGTACAGTGTGTGTCGTGTTTTCTCAAGTGCCCTCTCACTCAAACACCCACATTGTAGGACTGTATTGAAGAGTCCCTGTAGATCACACAGGCGACAATGTGGTGTGTCGAGTGCCCTTTAAGTTAATGCTCAGTGAAAAAGCCTAACAGGCTATAGCAATCAGACAGCCAGGCCAGTGTTGAGTTGGCGCTCACCACAGCATGTCGCCGTCCGTCCCTGGTGTGCTGTCATTCCCTTAGAAATAACATGACTTTGACTGATTAAACCGTTCCCCTCTGGAACCGAGCAAACTGAACAGTTATGAATATTAAAGATCCTAATCGTCTCATGCTGAGTTTTTCTGTTATTTTCTTTTTTTTTCTGCCATCTTTTTGCTCTGAGTTCTCAGTGAGGGTGCATGACTTTTCAGCGACGCATCTCTTTGGCAGTAGAGACATCGTTGAGCTGCAGCTTACTCTTTGCTTGGTTGTGCAATTACACTGTCACCTACACTGTTACATACAGTGATTGCGTGCATGACAGACTCCACTGTGTGATGTTTAAGTTTGTAGAATTTGTGGCAGCACTTCACGTACATCTATCCATTACAGAAATATGTGTATGGTTCTTGACCTTGCCAGTGGACTGGGTGACAAATGGCCCAACATATGATGCATTGCGCGTCAAGGTTACAGTGGCAATAACCTTAAAGCTTCATGTTCATGTTGTTGACTTCTGGTGCATTTGTTCCTGTATTCTGTAGTTTTATTTTCTGTGTTGTGTGGGCCTGTATGGAGCTTATCTGTACTGTTCTGTGCTGATCTCACTATGCTCATCCAGTACTCTAAGCTGCTTGGGCTCCAGCCACCAGCATAGATGATATATCCCTGTCCCCCTCCTTCCCACATCTCTCACTCTGATTCATTGGCTGTTTGTCTTGCCAATCCATCTGGGCCAACACAGAAGAGGGAAAGACGCATGAAGACACATGACTGTTTTGGAGCAGGCAGACTGCATTAAGCTGCTCAGGAAGAGATAGGGTCCCAGAGAAATGGTGGCCTAACAGGGTGAGATGGTAAGAATATTTGGAATGAAGCAGATGGAGAAACATTTCTAAAAAAAAAAAAAGATGTGCTGGCCACTCAATGGGAGAAAAACATGTTTTCAAAAGCAATAAGTGGAGTTTTTTTTAGAGAGATTCAATCCTGAAAAAAGGACCAAGCTAAATGGATAAAAGGGTTGCTAAATTTCTGATAAAGAATGGATCATATTGGAAAATATTAATCAAAAAACATTTATTTTGCATACTTTAAAGGAATTTTGTTCATTTTAATGATGGTAATATTGATAAACAATCACATCTACCCATTGTTATGACCAAATGAAATCACATAACTTGAGCAAAGGCTCTAACTCTCTTTTATTTGGCCACAAATTGTAGTGAGGTGTTAATAACAATAAAGAATAATAATAATAATAATAATAATAATAATAATAATAATGATAATAATAATTTTAAAATAACTTATTACCACAGTGGTGCTACTTGCTGCTCTTTTAACAAGGGTGGCACTGTTTAACAAAAAGTCACATAATTACTTTTTATAATGTATATTTAAATAATCTTTTTTTAGTAGGGTAATTAGAGCTTATTTCATTGTTTCAGGTGCCTGTTGTTTAATTAGAAAATGAATTAAATCTTATTGTTATCATTAAAAGTTTGCTCGTGTGATTCAAATCCTAAAGTGGATACATGATGCCACAGAGAGCTGAAAATGATCCACTTTTTCTACTATCAGGAGCCACAAATTAGCTAGAAATAGAACATATTTTGAATTATACAATACTAATGTGACTATAAGATATACTCGGAGCTTGATGTTCTCTCCCTTGTGCATGTTTTGAAATTAGGTCCAGCAGTATAGTCTCTTTGTGACTAAGTAGGAGGTACTGCTTAGACTAAGTGGGTGGGGCTCTTAATGGAAAAAAGGACAGCTTTTGTTATAATGAGAGTTTATGTTTTGAATGTTTTTTGTTGATAAAAAGTCTCCCATGGAAGGGGAAGGGCTCTTTCACTGTGAATGAGCCCTTACTGTAGCAGGGGGTCCAAATAGGGTGAGTCATTTCAGAGCCCTGGGACTTTGTAGCCAATACCACTATTCTGAGACAAAATAAGATCGCCCCCTAGAGGCCTGGGGAAACCTAGATACCAAGGCACAAGATGGATGGAGGGAGGGAGGAAGGGAAGGATGCATGGTAGTGGAGGAAGAAAACCCTATGGCTGCAGTGTATTTTCCACTTGCATGACTTCCTTTATAAGAACTCGTGCATTTAGCAAGTTTCTTTAGGGATATGCCGAAGCTTGGTAATGGTAAATTAGGTCAGACGGTTACAGCACATTTTATGAAAACATTAGTGAGTAGTGGTGTTTAAAATAAGTAGTGCTATGAGATGGAAACATTATTGAACACATTACAATTAGAATTAAATTGATTGCTAAATTTTGGATCCCTGTTTTTTAAGAGATCAAATTAAATTGGGCAGCTAACATTAAAGCTCTTTCAATGAAACTTGTTAGCTATTCCTGCATTAATTTTCCATCAGTTAAAATAGTAAAATTGTCCAGAGTTGATGCCATGTATGATATTTGCATTTGAAAACTGTTGCTGCAAAGTCACAACAGGGATTCAAAGACTTTTTCATGGTGGGAAACACACTCTTTTGTCCACCTGGCCATAGCTGTACAACTCTTTAATGTGTGGCTAACGAGGATCATGATCACGTTCATATTCACATTGATGTCAGGACTCTTTGCACACGAGCACATTGTACATTTTTTTTCATTGCACCATACTGTACTGCTTTGCACCATTATGTTGTTACAAACTTGTTTTTGTTAAGTCTTTTATACTAACCTTCCTTTTTTCTATCTATGTTTTTGCATTTATGTAGCTGCTGCTGAACACTTGAATCTTAGAAGTTGCCAAATTAACAGTTTGGTACATTTTGAGAAAAACAGAAACACACTATGTTCTTGCCAGTGTGATTTGAGTCTGGATGTCAGGAGAAGAGAAATGTGGTGGATGATGACAGGATAATTTCCATGGTAAATAAAAACCCTTTCACACCATCCAGCCATATGGTGAGCACTATCCAGGAGGCTGATGTATCTTTATTCATGGCTACGTTGAAGAGTGTACAGAAGGTTGCTTACAAAGTACAAACCAGTTGTAAGGCTTAAGAATATTGAAGCCAAAACAGACTTTGCTAGGAATCCTCTCAAAATGTCATACTGTATCTGGAACAATATTATTTAGACCAGATCTGTACCACAGTGACAGAGAGAAAAAAGGGGGAACCTGTATTAAAGGATGGGCACGGTTGCCCAGTGGGCACTGGGTCAGTGGTATTTATTGAAGATTTGACAGAAGATGGAAGGAATAGGATGTATTCTGAAGTGCACAGGGATATAATATCTGCTTGGATTCAGCCAAATGCTGCAAAGTTGATTGTGCAGCACTTCATACAGATGGATTCAATACATACTGAACTAACAACCCGGACATTTTTGCAGGTGGCGAAGTGAAGTATGCTGCAGTAGTGGCATTAATCATCTGAAATCTGTTTACGCTGTATTTCCCCTGTAGAAAACAAAACTAGAAACGGAAACAAACAGCATTAAAGCTGTGGCAAAATAAAAAGTGAATCCACTGTTTTCTGACATCCATGGGTTTCAGACTTCAGCATGTCATTGTCTGGAGTAGAATCAAGTTTTAAAAAATGGAATTAAGTCTGAACTTGAAGCTCACATTCAACATATAGATGTAATGTGAATATGTTTGTAAATGGCTAAAACAAAAAAAAAAAGATGTAATGGTGTCAAATCATTTCTTGACCGGAATGTACACATCAGTAGAACATTGCAGCTTTAAATGTCAGAACACATCACTTTCATTTAAACTATTGACAGGCATTTTCTGACGCTCTTTACTTAATCTGTAACTTTGATGTTGTGTTTTCCATGTGAAGGGGAAAGAACATTCAATTTCATATTTGTTGTTCCCACAAAAGGGCCTTTTGTGTATGGATGTGAATGAGTGTTTATACAGTGATAAATACCAAAAAAAAAAAAAAAAGCCTGTCATTCCAAGGTAGTAAAACTTTAGAACTGATCTTGCGGCCTTGGTGCAGGTTTAGTAGACATATTTGATGTACATATTTAAATTTTCAAGAAGTCATAATGTTTCTTTTGTCATTATTGAGTCAAAACATGAACTTTAAACTGCATTATATGCCACCGTGTAGAGACAAGCATTTAATAGGGAAAAATGCAGACAGCTACCTGTAAATGTTAGCATCAAATATGAAATTAAAGAGAGCTGTTTAACTACTCATTTTAGTTTGGAAAATTATACTCTCCCACTTTATGATTATGATGTTTCTGTATAATTTTATTAGCGTGATAATTTTTTTTCAAAAGACAAAATACTGATAGGTTGTACTGGTTACAACATTTATCTTCCTGTTGGCTGGTCTGGTTTTATCTCTTACTCTCTCCCTCTCTCCTTGAGGCTCTTGTATACACACACAATACAAAACACAAATCAACGTGCTACATGTCCTGCTGACTACTGATACTCATGTTGCTGTTTCTGTGTTTTCTTGTAGAAACTGGCAAAAGAGGCTGAGCAGCTTCAGAAGGAACACGAATGGCAAGACGGTGTGAAGGTAAAGTAGGACACCTGCTCCTCTCCCTCCCTCCTGGGATGACTTCTTTTTCCCTTTTCTTTTCTAGACAAACTAGTTTATCTTCCAGTCGCAAGCCTTTTCCCATCTGTTTTCAACTCTTCCTCAATATAGCAACTTTATTTTTAAGCCTTTAATGACAATGTGATCAGCATCACAGAGACTATGTGAAAACTAGTGCAAAATCAATGAAAGTCCTACATTTATCCACACTCCTTTGGAAATTACTTTCTTTTGGGAATTGCTTCTATGATATTCACCATTATCTTAGAGATTCAGCTTGTTTTGTTATATAGGCCATAGCAATCTGATTTTTGCATTTCACTGAAACTGACCTTTAAAACACGAGGGATCCGCTCTTGTAACCTACAAAAAAAAAAAGAAAAGAAAATGGCATTACTGTGGCTTGTGTGCTTCTGAGCCCACGTTCTCCTCTACAGTAACTGTCAAATTTGTAAACCTTTAAATTCCCCTCTAACATGCACACCAACACCTGCACAGAAATACACAGGGATATGAAAAAAATAAATGCACTCCAAGGAAGCTGTTGACATTTTCAAGATATTTGATAAAGCAAACACTTGACCTCTCCAAGACTGTGACAGCTAATAAAGGCGATAGGCTCAAACAACACATGGAATTGACATTGTACACCTGCATTTGTCACACTTTCAAACCCATATCTTGAGAATCTGTTGTTCTGCTTCATTTAAACCTTTGACATCTACTGTAGGTTCTTTGTAGTTAAAGTGTGGGGTACAACAGTGCCAGCAACTAAATAACTTTCTACTAAAAATCTGTTGTGTGATTGTAGAGAAATAAAAGTGTTACATAAACGTATCATAAAAAGATAAGTTAATTTGTGTTTGTTGATTCTTTCTCCCCTCCAATAGTACCAGCTAGTGCCTTATTATACATTGTTGGAAAATCGTATCAGTCACGTCACCTTTACAACAAGGTATAACTTGTAAGGATTGTGCCTCAGTGAAATGAACAACATGGTTAAACATGTGTGTATGCAACCACAACAGCTTGGCAACTTATCCTCATGCTGGTCACATTTTGCTGTGAGATGGCATCCCATTCCTCAACCAGGAGTTGTTGAAGGTCAACCAGCAGGGTTGTAGGTCACTGTAGCACATACAGCATAATGATCCCACTAATGTTTAGTTGGGTTGAGGTTTGGACTCATGGCAGATTTTTCCACCTTCTCCACTCCCAAATTCTGGTGGTAGTCTGATGATCCTGACTGTGGGGAGGGCGTTGTCATCCTGGAAGATAGAGTTAGGTCCCAGATGCTGGAGATAATGGACTCATCCCAGGCGTAAAATATCATTCCAGTATTCAATCTAAAAACAAGAGAGAACACCGACAGGAGAATATTAGATCAGATTTTGGCACAGAAGCACAATACTTACAAGTTCTACTTGTTGTAAAGGTGTTAATTCAGGCTTTCCAATGATATAATGCAACTCAGTATTGATATTATTAAAAGGGGAAAAATGGACAAAAACATTTCCTTACTTTTTGTGCCATAAATGTGTACAGACTATTTAGTATTTTATTTAGTATAGCATCATCACAAAATACAAAAGTTAAAAAGTAGCCTTTATTTCACTCCACAGAGGGAATTATGTATTGTACTGTTGTTGACAAACTTAACTATATTTAGAAGACAAACAAATATAGAATTTGATGACTATGATACACATTAGAAAAAATGTATAGAAGCATCTTAACCATGATGTTAATGGCCCTTTTTACTTTTGTTTTACACTTTTAATAATTTGGAAACTGAATATACTAATTCTTGGAGTTTGACAAGAGGAATCTGTTTATATTGTGTTAACAGTGTTTGCACATCAGTCTATGGTTGTCAATATCTGATATCCCCCCCATAATTTAGCATATATTTTCACTAGTAGACGATGGATCTGGACTGAACCTTGGCCAGTTAGTCACACATACTGTACTTTGTATAGGAAGCCATGCTGTTCTAAGTCATGCAAAATGTAGTCTGATATTGACCTGGTGAGAGAGCCTCAGACTTAGGGCTGGGCGATATGAACCAAAATTCATATCTCAATATTTTTTTCCTGAATCACCGTATACAATATATATCTCGATAGAATCTTTTGGTCAAGTGACCAGAGACCATTTTTATTTATACCCTTGAGCTCTAAATGTTCTTTTATTAAGGGTTAATAGCACATGTGCATTAAAACAGTTGACTAAAATTAAAGTAGATGCACATTAGATTAAATTCTCCTAAAACAAAACTAATGACAAATATTTTTCAATGATCATAACAAAATACAGTTGTTCAAGATGTTTAAAAGATAAAGACTGAGCAAAGGGAAACACGTGTCAACTTGCTCTTTAAGCCATTGCATAAAGTTCTGTGTTTACCAAAGGTTCTTCCTCTTGTGTGTTCTGCTGTTCAAACTTTATTTGTGCAATGACTGAACATGTAAACAAGCTAATGGAAAAACAGCATTAGCTACTTAAAACTCTTGATCCCAGATACCAGCTAAAAAGTAGCTATTGGGAGTCGTAAAAGTCTTTAAATTACATCATCATCAAATCTGTATAATAGGCCAGACACATATAACTGTAATGGACGCGGAAAGGGATTAATCTTTTTAAAATATTAAGTACTGTACAAGTTGACAGGCGGAAGTTTTGTTGCAACCTTATGTTGACCTTTTTTCCCCCTTTTATTGAAACTCATTGATTGATTCTCTGAAAAGCGGTGAGCCATGACCTATTCTTGTTTAAAACTACTAAGCCTCTGGTGGATGCTCCCGTGGTTGTAAAACTGTGTTAGTTTAAATTCTAGAAACTTTGCTGTTTTTTCTGGGCCGTCAAACTTTTTCAAGCATATTGCTGTCATCAAATCCTATATTTTTATTTTCATTTTCTAAATACAGTGAAGTTGATGAATTAAGACCTTCAAATGATTTCAATCTCTCTTGTGTCTGTGACATAAAGATTCAAACAAATCGGCACATAATAAACTAGTACATTTTCCAGAACTAGGGTTTGAAATATGATCCATTTCATAATTTTTTGTGTGAATGGATCATCAAAAAAATGCATTTTAAAGCACTGTCTAGGAACTAAATAGAAAAGAAGCAGCATGAGAACAAATCATTCACTATAGAAGATGATTTATTAACCATATAGAAAATAATGTGTTAATAATAGAGGATCTTCAAGAAATAAAGCATGTTGTTAGCGTTGGGGCATATGGAGTTAAAGTGCATCAATGTGTCTTGAGATATTATACACAGGGTGTGCCAGAAAAAAAAGTTGTATTAATTTACAATTTACTATTGACAATGGAGTAACTTACTATGAAGAGATGGATTAAAGATGGAGCTACAGTATGTGGCTGAAGTAACATGTTGCCAACCAAAACAGACAAGACAGGGCAATTTCAGACAATTTCGGACAGCTTGCTGACACTGGTTCAACTGTAAATTCTGCATCTTATCAAAGAATCCATAAAGACAATCTGAGGCTACTTGTCTAAAGTTTAGATGTAATGATCCTTGGCCCACTAGCTAATCCACCAGCAAATTTCCCGGCGAAGGACCTGATTTAAATCCAATTTGTCAATTTCAACCATTTGGTACATGAAAGTAAACTTTCACTCTTGCAACTAAAACAGTTCTACATGAAAAAGTGGTTAGAAAAACGTAACAAACCAGTGTCAGTGTCTGATGGATAATTACACAAAACACCTGCAAGAAGAAATAGTAGTGTCTTATGCCAATCTTTTATTTTATATATATACATATACACATATACACATGTATGTGTGTGTGTGTGTGTGTGTGTGTGTGTGTGTGTGTGTGTG
>JAPMNP010710766.1:0-15931 GCA_029874935.1 Atherina boyeri
TCTCTATCCAACAGAGATGGAATTGTAGCTTCAACAAGTCGTCTCCATGCTGTGTATTTGTTCTGCTCAACCACTTGTAGTTTCAAGATGGCAGACTGTCATGGCGCTTCATTACCAGTTGACCCGCCCTATATAGAAACAAATTTTAAATTCTTCACTTAGGACAATGTGTCAGATTATTAGTAAAGGTCATAATACACAAATGATAACACATTTATAAATGCAGATATCGATTCTGGCCTGTAAACAACAGAAAATATTACACAATGTCCCTTTAATCATTGGGTCCAGTGACATCAATTTAATCTGGCAGTGTTTTTTATGTTGTCATTTCTTGCACATGGAGGTGCCAAAATTAGAAACAATACAATTTAATTTCCCGTCATTTTCTAATCAAATTTTTTATTTTGAAGAGGTTTTGATTCTTAGCATCATCTTGTATTTCACAATTCAGAAAATATGCAAAAAGAAAATCAGTTAGGGGTTACAAATTTTCCAGTTGGTCTTCTTTTGGAACTGCTCACCATCAAGGAAGCATCAATTTAGCATGGCAATGATTTTGTAAACTGATTAAATAAATTATTCTTCCTTGTCATAACTTGATGCTTACATCACCCACTGCTGAGACTTCATTTGTGATCCAGGTTTGTTATGCTAACAATAGCTAATGTGGCATTGACTGCTTAGCCTAACGCAGAGTAGGACTACTATAGTACATCCATGACTTTTATTAACTTGCACGTACAAATGAGGACGCCATCAACTCAAGGTTCATATTCTTGAGGTTTACATTAATGGCATCAGTATGACTTCATTCACTTTGTATTTGCGCTAAATGTATTTCGATAATATACTTGTCTACCTGTTTTAGCTCTTTGCTGCCCCTTGAAGCCTCTCATTTAACTGTTTTTGCTCAGAGAAGTTACGGCGGACCAGTTACTCCTTTATGATGGAGTGAAACTGAACATAGGATCTTTTTTTAGTTTAATTTCAAGTTCTAACCTATTAAAATTCGGCCAATATGTTCTGTCAACACAGAGGGAGGAGATAATGTTGGCTTTTATTTAGGGAATCTGAGCAAACACATCTATAGTCTCTGCATTGGAGGAGCTTCTGCTATTCTTCACTCTACATGGGGTGAAACCTGGAAATATGAAGGTGTGTACACCTCACAAGCAAAATCTAAATGGCGATATCCATTACAAAATAAAATCTCCTCACAAATGATTGATTGTGTTCTTTGAATGCCGTATTGCAAAGATGCAGGTGGAGACAAAACTTCACACGCACATACCTTTTTTCTAATTTTGCATCCAATGTTGTTTCCTTGTGCATGCAGAGTTATAACAGTCACAACAAACTGGGTATGCACACACATCCTCACATACTCCTTCTAATGGCACCACCCTTACTCATACATTTTGTTGGAACTAAAGAGGCTTTATAAATATGAGATTTCCATACATTTAAGATTGATCCTAGACCTTGTCTGAGACAATACATCCCAACAATTTTATTAGAACAGTGTTGTGTATATAGGTTGCATGGGGTTGCCTTATTTTTGTTAATATTTTTGTAGTACCACGAGTGACCACCAGGAAAACTTATTGCAAGACCAAGCTCCATATTCATCCATCATTGGTTTATATAAAATAGTACTCCTTAAGACACACAGGGATGAACAAAATTAACATAGTTTAGTGCTTGTAGCCTTTAATTACTTTTTTTTCAAAAAGTAAAACAGCCTTTATCTTTTTAGTTTCTTATAGAGATGTTTTGGTCATTTGTGTCAAATTATATAACAGTTACATAATGTTATGAACATATGTTTCCAGCCTCTTGGAATTGTCAAAAATAATAATGTGATCATTACACGGCTTGTCTGAATGAAAAATATATAGCAGTGCCCTACATATTTTTATTCGCTGTGCTGCTGCTGCATGAAAGTAACTTTTCATTTTTTCTTACATCAATGACTAAATATCCTCACCTTGTGCTATTGGAGCAAGTGATTGTAACAGTGCAACAAGATTATCTCATACAAGCATGTTATTGAAATTAAATGAAATGTTTATTCTTATTTTTAAGAACAATAGATTAACAAAGGCTCAGAGTGTCATCCATTAATCCTCCACATATGCATGCAAACATTTTGTTTTTTGAATAACAGAATACACAAATGATTTCATGTCACAAAAACATTGTTCTTAGAAAAGGCTGTCAGAGAATGTGTGTTTCAGTTTGGAGCGTCATCCAGGCTTTTCCATGCTGTAAAGTTAAGAGTCACGTTTCATTTGCTGCAAATAAAGGATATCTCCTGTTGATGAATGTAACCCTGACAACCTGGGTTTGAGTGGAGCCAGAGAGCAGTGTGGAGAATCTCACTTGTCAATGACCACACCATCACACTTTCAAGTTGTAAAAACTTTGAACCAAAGACCTTGTTAATGTAACATGTGCAACTAGAAGTGGCATGCAGGGCATGCAAAATGTACATACAAAGCTTTCCTTGTTCATATGTATTTAGTTTATATGTATTTATTTATTTAGTTTTTTTTTATCTATGTGCAGATCAAGACGGTTGTTCAACAACAGCTTAAGCAATTAAATATTGGCCATGCATCTCATAACTATTCATAATCTTACACTTATAGATTTGTCACATATACTTCATGTTATGTGTCCTTGTGCAGTTATCTTGCATAAGAGCAGGTTGGTTTAGCAAACATCTCTTAAAGTCAGGAAGTGCAATTCTTCCTTTTGAGACTGGATGAAATTAGGCTCTTTGATCTCATCAGGTTATATTTAAACCCTGCATGCATCTCCAAGCAGATTTTAAAATGCACCATTCTTCTGTACGTTTTCGTTTTTCTTTCAAGAGTGTGAGAAGCAGAAAGAAAAAACGGTAATTGTGTTTAGGTTTGGACATCTTACAGCAGCAGTAAATTTCCTCACTTTGTTGGATATTTTAAGTAGCAAACATGCTTGTGGCCTGCTCAGAGCCTTGCTATTCTTAACTCAAGAAACCAGATTCAGTTTTATTAAGGGCAGAAGTACTCAAGTACAGCAGCTTTTGGTGGATTTCATCTCTATTTGGTGTTTTGGCTTTACAATGCTTTGTGTGGCACTCGCAGCCACATTTTTTCAAAGTTAATTAATAGTTGGAGGTATGTTGTTTTTCATCAAATGTTTCTCCGTTTATCTTCAAACATACCTCCGGTAAATATGGGCAAAAGCTAAATTTTTAACATCTGTCCTCTGCACTGCACTGCACATCTGTCCGAAATGACTCTGGCTTCTCCAGATGTTGACGTGTGTGCTGAAGTCATGGGTTCCGTTTCCTCCTGAAGACCTCTTATTGTTTGCGTATCAACTCTGCACCACTCCTCGTCACCGGAGACTTGCTTTATGGAGGGTTTGTTTGACTTTTCATCTTGCAGATGTGCAGTTATATCTATATTACTACGTCTATCTCTATCTGTTGTTTCTTTGTCTTTCAGATCTTCTATTGACTTCCACAGCGTTCCTTAACTACCATTTCCTGGTGACATTTCAGACAGTGGAGAGTGCAAGATGGAAGCACTTCGATATCTTTTTATAGCCTTTGCCTGCTTTGTAGACAACATTTTATTTCAATTTTAGAGCCTCAGCGAGTTGTTTAGCAGCTGAATCAGCCAGAAAATGATGTTTGAATATTCTGTCTAATGAAAAGCAAAGGTCAACCACCGGAATATTTATTTGCAGATCCACAAGAGAACACGGCAATACAAAGAAAAACAAAACTTATTGTATCATTGTATTCATTTGAGCATAAATATGTCTCCCATAGTTAAAAGACAGTAGGTGATTCTATTTTAGATAGATAGTGTGAGATGTGCCCTCAGATTGCAAGTGCTGTGATGTTAGACTTAGTGTAGCTGTACTAAACCCAAATCCAAGGTATTTTGAATTGGTGGTTGGTGTTGAATTGACTCGGCTCACCTCGTGTTTTGTGACTTATCACCATCATTTAGTGCTTCTGGTATATAGACTATATGTACAATTTGTTGTAAAACGATCCTGTCATGTGCAAACTGGGCACAATAACCCTTATGTACTAAGATCATCATATACAATCATCTGTACAGTTATTAATATGCTTGTATATGATATTAAGCACATTATTTGTTTAGTTATTGATACTGAGACGCCTCATATCTTTAATTTTCTTCTGCTGCTAAATCAGGATATGTCACAGCACGGAAATATTTTCTTACATATTCTGTACATAATATGATGCCAGAAAAATAGCTTGTTATTGTGCTCAAAAGAAAATGTGAAACAAAATCAGAATGAACAGTTTGATTTGCGAGTCAAAGTTATAAATAGTTCTCTGTAAATTCCTATTCAATATCTTGTGTGAGTTATAAGTCGTACTTTTTATTTGCTTTCAGGAATAGAAAAAAAAAGGTATGCTTAGAAAAGCAGGGTGAAAACTCTGAATGAATGTCACTATCAGCTTCCATTTTTCTGGCTATGGCCGAACTACAGTGTCGCCCAAAGATATAAAGCCTTTATTTCTTAGTTGATTCATTCAATCTTCAGAGCAGTTAATACAATCTGATGGAATAGTCTGCTCTAAATACTGAGCTGTGGAGCTGCTCTCCAGCTGTTGCTTATCCCAAGGTAATAAAAATGGGACAAATCAAGGCTTAATCCCTCCTCGGTCCCTCCATTGTTCTTGGAATGATGCTATGCTAAAAAATGGAACCTGCAGCATCTGCTGAATCCTCCTCTCTGTCATGTTTTGTTGGGCTTTCAAAGTTGGACCTCTCCTGACACTTTAGAGATAGAATTGAATTGTTGTTGTTTTTTCCACAAGATTTTTGTTATGAAAATGAACAGACCAAAGTGNCCATTATATTTATGGGAACATTGCTGAATAATTACAGATTTGTTTGTGTGGGTGCTATTTGACTGATGTTGTACAATATGTCATTCTATTCAGATTAACTTAACTCTCTCCAAGTGAGAAAAAAAATCTATTTAAAAAGAAAAAATGCCACTTTTGTTCAAAATGGCTTTCAATTTTCACAATATTAAAAAACTGTCTGGCATCCGTCTTTCAAATAAAACCTGGATAAGGTTTTTTAAATCTTGGATATTAGATTCTGCTTTAATAGAACATTTTTGGACAGGACATGATGAACGTTTGAAAGCAATTCAGTTTTATGTGGCCACTGTTTTACTTTTTATATGAAAGTATGTCATCATCTGGCTCCTGATTATTCTTTGTTCTCCGCAGGAGTCATAATTTGTAATCATGTAAAATCACCATGAGCTCATTTCTATGAAATGACACGTTTGATACTCAGAATATGGAAACATTTCAGGGTGATCTTAGCTGTGATATCTTATTTATACAAAAATGTTAGATATTAACATGACATCTTGTAAAATGCTTAAATGTCCTAATGTTTGCATCTCTTTTTTTCTTTTGCAGATTTCCCTGATTTTCCAGGGAGTTCAGCCCCTTTTCAGTGATGGAGGTATTGCAGTGTGATGGCTGTGACTTCCGCGCAGAGTCTTACGATGACTTGAAGACCCACATTCAGGAAGTGCACACTGTTTTCCTTCAGCCTGCAGATGCAGATGAGTCTGATTCTCTGAGAGATGAGGATGAGGACGAGGAGGAAGAGGAGGAATATGAGGATAAGGATGACAAGGATGACAAGGATTATGCGCCTTCTAAAGCTGGAATGAGTATGCCTACCACATTAATCAGATGTTGATGTTATTTTGTTGAGGATTAAGAAACACTTCTTTGTCTATTTTAAACTCCTCACAACAGGATGAGCATGTATCACATTCAGTAGTGAAAAGATACAATGACACGAAAATGCAAATGTTTTACTATTGTTATAATGTATTTCATATGGTTTTTTTTTCAATTTCAGGCCCCAACTCTACTGACACTCCCAACCAAACATCACAAAAGCAGGCCGCTGAAACCCATCTTTCATTTTACCAGTGCAAGTTCTGCATCCGTTACTTCAGATCAAAGTCATTCTTAAGGAACCACACCAAAAAGGTGCATAATGTCGAAGAGGAAGATTCAGATGCAAGTGTCTCCTCGGAGACAGCTAAGCAGCCCAGCGACACTGTAACAATGCACAATGATCATTCAAAAGTGTATTCATGTCAGTATTGCACATACAAGTCTCCACGCAAAGCGAGAATACTGAAACACCAACTAATGTATCATAGCAAAGTTCCCTCAGATGATGCTGGAGATCCTTCAGAGGACATTGACACTGAGGAGGACTCTGATTCAGCTAGCAGGCTCACAAAGGGAACATTTTCCTGTAAATGGTGTGACTATCAAACTGACCAGAAAGACAGCTGGAATGATCATGTGATAAAGGAGCACAGTGAAAATACCAAGATCCTTTCCAGCACCCCAAAGCCGGAAGGAGAGACAAGTTCAAGCTCACCCAAACTAGATTCTCCCTCCGCTTCTCAAAGCCCAACGAGATCAAAGATAAGTTTTGGTGGGGAGGAAGAATCAGTGGAGAAAACAGAAGAAAACACAGGTGAAAAATCAGTTACAGAGATTTCATCCTTTCATTATGCACAAATTAGTGCAGTAACACCCAACAGCACAGGCACCTCCATTTTATCAAAGAGGTTTGCCTCATCTGATGCCACCAATAGTGTCATAGAGATGGAGTCTAACTTAGTCAATGAAGAAGACTCAAGGAGCAGCTTAGAGGACGATGATGATGATGATGAAGAATTGGGTGATATTGATGATCCCAACTATACTGGAACCCTGTCTGCAGATGTAAAGCAGCTATTAACAGATGATGATAACAAATTACTAGAAACTAAAGGAATACCATTCAGAAAGTTTATGAACCGATTTCAGTGCCCCTTCTGCTCGTTTCTCACCATGCACAGGCGGAGCATCTCCCGCCACATCGAAAACATTCACCTCTCCGGCAAAGCCACTGTGTATAAATGTGACGAATGCCCTTTCATTTGCACCAGCCCTCTGAAACTGGGCACGCACAAACAGACCCACAATCCCTCAGAATTAGACACATTGGATCTTACAGGTGATAGTCCAGAGCCCCTGAATGACGGTGCCACAGAGCCAGTTAACGGGGGGAATATGAGCTCCAGAGTAAATGGAAAAAAGACAACCAGCACACCCAACGACCAGCAGAACCCGCATCGCTGCACTCTTTGCAGTTTCTCTACCACCACTCTTAAAGGTCTGAGGGTCCACCAGCAGCATAAGCATTCCTACTGTGATGACCTAGATTCCACTGTCTTTGAAAGCCAGCTGACTGACCAGCCAGATTCTGAAGTGGAGGCTTCTCCAATCTTTCTACAAAAAACCCAGACACCCATTTTAGGACTCGCCACCAAAAAGTCCTTAGTAACAGGGAAAAGAGCCAGGAAGTCAATTAATGACTTGCCTTTGGATTTGTCCTCAGTCAAAAAGAGAACCAGAATTGATGAAATTGCCAGTAACCTTCAGAGTAAGATAAGCCAAAGCCAGCAGGATGCGATTATAAATCTGGATGACATGGACGATGAAGATGCTGGCGAAAATAATGCCAGTGCTGACGAGGGTGGAAACCATGACAACAGGAATCCTGTCTTTGCTTACAACATGCTGCAGCTTCATGCAAGAGATTCAGCAGTTTCTCATGAGGGAGGAAGGGTAGGGAAAAGAAAAAGCAACCCTAAGTCAAAGCCCAGAAGCATTCCTATATCTCTGACTCTCTCAGACGACAGTGAGAACATCTCAGCTGATCCCAGCGACGGCACCGTCCACGATAGCATGGACTATTCCGAGGGTGCAGGAACCGCACGTTTCTACTGTAAACACTGTGATTACCACAACAAATCAGCTCGGAGCGTTAGCACGCATTACCAGAGGATGCACCCTTACATCAAGTTCAGCTTTAAGTACATCCTAGACCCGGAAGACCAGAGTGCAGTTTTCCGCTGCTTGGAGTGCTACATTGAATACACAAATTACAACGATTTGCACCAACACTACATGGATCATCACCCTGAAGCAAGCAATGTGCTCAACTTCAACCAACCACATCTGCTATACATGTGCCGCTTTTGCTCGTACACAAGCCCCAACGTCAGGAGCCTGATGCCTCATTACCAAAGAATGCATCCAACAGTTAAAATCAACAACGCCATGATCTTTTCCAGCTACATTGTAGAGCAGAGTCAGAAGACAAGTGAATCGCAAACTCTGAGAGAAATACTAAATTCTGGCCCAAAAAGTTTGAACTCATCCACTTCAATGCCCAGATCCTCCTCAAGCCCTGTGCTGAAAACTGTGCCCAAGTCCCCTGAAGCTAGTGCCGAGGCAGAGCCCCTCAAAGAAACAATGAGCGGTAATGTGGTTGTCTATGATTGTGACGTGTGTTCCTTTACCAGCCCCAACATGCACTCAGTGTTGGTTCACTACCAGAAGAAACACCCTGAGCAAAAGGCGTCTTATTTCCGAATACAGAAAACCATGAAGGTGATCTCTGTGGATCAGTCTCAGCATGCAGCCAACTCCTCTTTCAGCCCCAGTATGTTGACCAGTCCAAAGCAATCAAGTGCAGCACTGTATGGATCAGATGAAGAAATGTTCTACTGTAAGCACTGTGTGTACAGCAACAGATCTGTTGTCGGCGTGTTGGTTCATTATCAAAAAAGACACCCGGAAGTAAAAGTTACAGCCAAATATATCAAACATGGCGCTCCTACTCCTGGCTTGTTGAAATTAATGGATGAACTGCAGATTGCAACTCCCAAACAGTTTCTGAAGCAGTTTCAAAACAACGGCCATGACAGCTCCAATAACCCAAGTCCTAAATCGGGAGGGGGCGAGAAAGGTGAGGACGAGTTGTTCTTCTGTCAGCACTGTGATTACGGCAACCGCACTGTCAAAGGAGTTCTTATCCACTACCAGAAAAAGCATAGGGAAACCAAGGCTAATGCTGACCTTGTGCGTCGTCACACTGCAGTTGTGAGGAGTCAGCGCGAGCGTGCACAGATGGTCCAGTCAGGCAGTGTCTCCTCTGCTGTGATTCCCGCTCCTACAGACCATGAAAATGCCACACCTTTGCGCTCCCTTAAGTGCAGACACTGTTCCTATACATCCCCTTATGTCTATGCGCTTAAGAAGCACCTAAAGAAAGAGCACCCCACTGCGAAAGCCACAGCCTTGACCATTTTACACTGGGCTTACCAAGATGGCATTCTAGAGGCGGGATATCATTGTGAGTGGTGCATTTACTCTCATGCAGAACCCCAGGGCCTGTTGCTCCACTACCAAAGACGCCACCCTGAACATAATGTTGATTATGCATACATGGCCAGTAAGCTGTGGGCTGGGCCTGAAACAACTCAGCATGGGGGCAATATGGAGACTAAACATTATAAATGTAAAGACTGTGCCTTTGAGGCTTGTAGCATATGGGACATCACCAGTCACTATCAGGCAGTGCATCCCTGGGCTATCAAAGGGGATGAATCTGTGCTTCTGGATATCATCAAAGGGACAGGCTCAACTGAAAAGACTCACCAGCCGGCTTCCAAGGAACATACACCTCTGAATTGCCAGCCTATTGAAGATGAAGGAGCATTAGTCATTGCCACCCCACCTCAAGAAAGCAACCCCCATCCATCCCACCCACGCCTTTCCATCTCTAATAATCCTTATCAGTGTACTGTATGTCTGTCCGAGTACAACAGTCTCCACGGCCTCCTCACTCACTATGGCAAGAAGCATCCAGGCATGAAAGTAAAGGCTGCAGATTTTGCACAAGAAGCAGACATCAACCCCAGTTCTGTGTATAAGTGCCGCCACTGTCCGTACGTGAACTCCCGCATCCACGGAGTCCTGACTCACTATCAGAAAAGACACCCATTGGTGAAAGTCACCGCAGAAGATTTTGCAGATGACATCGAGCACATCTCAGAGTTACAAGAAGGAGACGACAAGTTCAAAACCCAAAGGCAGGGCTACGGTGCATACAGATGCAAGATGTGCCCATACACACATGGGACACTAGAGAAACTCAAAATCCACTATGAGAAATATCACAATCAGTCTGCCTCTGAAATGTTCACGCCATCTCTGACACATTTTTCCTCCAGTAAAGAAGCACAGCCTCTTGGTGAATGCAGTGCTGGTAATATGTCAGCAAATATCCAGGAAGTGAATGAATTGGACATTGCCGTGTCTCAGTTACCCATCAATAAGACAGAGAAAAATACTGTATTCAAGTGTCAGCTCTGCAAGTATTTCTGCTCTACCAGGAAAGGCATTGCTCGTCATTATCGTATCAAGCACAATAACGTGCGGGCTCAGCCGGAAGGTAAAAATAATGTCTTCAAATGTGCGCTGTGTTCATACACAAACCCTATACGCAAAGGCCTGGCAGCACACTACCAGAAGCGGCATGATATCGATGCCTATTACACTCATTGTCTGGCAGCATCTAAGACTATCAGCGAGAAGCCCGCTAAAGTGATGCCACCGCCACCGTCAGAAGGGGAAAGTTCAGAAATGAGTGAAGACCTCCGTCTGGCTGTGGAGAGACGACGATGCAATCTTTGCGGCTTCCAGGCCTTCAGCAGGAAGAGCATCGTCTCACACTATATTAAACGCCATCCAGGTGTCTTCCCCAAGAAGCAGCATTCTAGCAAACTCGGTCGCTACTTCACCGTTATTTATGCCAAAGAGCCCGAGAAGGCTGTGGTCAATGAGCTGCCAGAGGAAGACAAGGTAGTGCTGGAGGTTCCGCTTGAGCCCGAGCTGGACAGAGATGACGACTGGCTGCCGTTCAAGTGTCTGAAATGCTTCCGGTTGTCCTTCAGCACTGGCCAGCTGCTCTCTATGCACTACAACGACCATCACAGCACAGACTTGAAGAGGGACTTTTTGGTATCGCCCGTATCTGAAGATGAGGACTCTGAGTTATACCAGTGTTCTCACTGCGAACTCAAGTTCCTGGCTCTTCCCAGTATGGCCAATCATCTACTGAGCCACAATGAGGAGTTTGAGAAGAGGGCCATGAGGATGGAGAGAAGGAAGCAGCTTCTCAGTAAGCAGAAAACCGCAGAGCTGCTGGAGGATAAATTTGAGAAGGTGAGCATNAGATACAAATGCGTAGGAAGCAGCTCAGAGGTAAAACTACTACTTTATAAACCCACTTACATTACGGTCATAATCACTGTAATAATATTCTGCTAAAACTAAAGTCAGGAGACGATTAAAAAGATAATTATGTAGCTCAGCTGGTGCCTTTACTGCCAGTATTTATATAACTGTGGATGATAATGACGTATTATAATTAGGTTCATTATGAGTTCATTAAAAAAAACATTAATCTAATGCGATGTAAGTTAGAGAACTGATGCATTCTTTAGCTTTGCAGGGGAAAGGTAAGTTAAAAAACTATAAGTGTCTTCTGGCAATGGGAAATACAATAGCTGATAGAGACTATGTGCTGGCATTAATGACACTAGACTATTCTCAATCTCAATTCTAAATGGTTTAATCTATGATAACTTGAAGATAAATGATAAGCAGTGAATACATTTGTCTTTTTTTCCATGATCAGGAAAATCCTGCAAACAACACTCCCATAGGATTCAGATGCAACTTCTGTGTAGAGATACATCCGACCCTCCGAGCCATCTGCAACCACCTTAGGAAGCACGTCCAGTATGGAGAAGTCAAAGAGGGTCATGTCAAGGTAATTGATCAAAATTTGCACAAAACACGAACCGCTTCACATTACACTTTAGTGCTGTTATCTAAAAATCAGAAGCTAATTATCTCAGCATCTCAAATTATGTCAAACCTCATTTTGTCATGATAGTGAGCTAATTGTTTTGTGATCATGAAAACACAGAGGTTTCCATTGAAGGTTATCAGACATCAGGAGTTTGTAGATGGCATTTTGACAACTGTAGCAACTGATTTAAGATGAAAATGTGAGACATAAGACAGGATGGTCGGATGTCTTTAGCGGTTACAGCTGCCAACAGGTTTTATTTAAGCAACTTTTGGCTGAATCAGCAGTAAGAAGAAACTGTCTGCTGTAGCCACTTGACTATCGTAGTCATGGTGACACGTTTATGCCCCAAGTTGTGACAACAATCTGGAAATGCTTCGATCAGATGGGACCAAATAATCCAGAAACTAATTTTCAAATTCTCCAGAATAATTTTTTCACACAGACTTGTTTTTTTGTTTTTTTCTTTAAGATAACGGGTTGATTTATGTTTGATTTTCAAGGACTCAGAAGGTCACTTTCTCAATATGAGAGAAATTAATGAGAAAATTATCTGTGTTATTCTAACAAAACAAAATGATGAACTGATGATCTTGATATTATGGAATGGAAAATTGTGAATGCAGACAAATATGTTCTAGGCTCCCTTATCAATGTATTAATCATTTTTTATTATTTATGAAAAATATATAAATATAATTTCCTGCAAACGTGTCACAGTTGTGCTGTGGCTGCTGTGAGCTTGATTGCTTCACACCGAGAGGTTTCCAGTCAGATCTTCAGGCTGTGGCTTTTTCTGTGGAATCTGCATGTTCCACGTCTGCCTGTGTTTCCAAGGGGAGATCCACTTTAATCCTAGTCCAAAAAACATGCATATTACATTCATTTGTTTTTTCTATATTGACTGTAGATTTAATGGCAACTTCACATGGTTGCTTTTGTTTTTCTTAGTCTTGGTCTTACACCAGCAGCATGACCTCAGTTTGATGTTGTTCTCTTTATGTCTAAATATAAACAGCAACAGTCAGTTGTTGGCAAGCTTTGCTTAAAATGCATGACATGTATATGGAAATATTAATGTAGTTTAGAAGTTCTGGAGAGTACTTGTCAAAATTAGCATAAATCCTCTTCATAAGAAAATTCTTTACAATTTAATTTATTGAAAATTAACATTAAAAATGTGTGTTTTCTTCCATGCAAGTTGCCATTTTATGTTCTGCTAGCCTGACATATGACAAAGACAAAGACTTTAACTTTCTTTAAAAGACATATTTTTAAATGACAACAAGCTTAAGTCTGTAGAAAAATAGAAAGTCTGTAGATAACAAAATAAATGTAACACTCAATTCTTTAAAATGTGTTCATTAAAAACATAAAAAAGTAGATACAAAGGTGCATTATGATGCAAATACTTAGATGTTATTAAGCAGGATACCATGAGAGTGATGTGTCAACACCGCCTAATGAGTGGAAATGTGGGGGTAGTAGTCAATCTGATTTTAATTGTTGACACTTTAACTAAAAAAATATTCTCTAGGTTAGAACTGTTCTCATGTTTTCACAGAAATATACCCAACCAAAATAAAGTACAAGCTTAAAATGAAAATCGATTTGAAACACGGGAATTTGGCTTTTTCTCATGACGACAGTGATGAGGTTTCTTGACACAGGATATTTGAACTTATTCATTCTCCTTTTGAGTGGAATAACAGATTTTCCCAACTTTCAAACATTCAGTCTAAGTGATAGAAAGGCAGTAAATCACCAGTAAAAAGCCAAAGGCTAGCACATCCTGTTTGGATTTGGTTCATCAATTTGTAAGATAGAGGAGAATGGACAGCGCTGATTTTCAAAATTCAGGATGTAGGATGGAAGAGAACATATGGAGAAGTAAGGAAAATCAACAAAAAAAGGTGCACTGACAGAATGAGACATTATTATAATGTGCTAATAATTAGTTTATTTCTGCTATGCTAAAGTGATAGGAACATCAAATGTTCTTCAGCAGTACGAGTACTTTTGTCTGGTTTTCTGACACTGCAGTGATCTGTTTTAATGGAGTTGGGCTCTGTTTCCTATTTTGTTTATTACTGACAGAGGCTTCTGGGTAGACAGTCTGTCAGCTTCCCCCAGAGAAAACAAGCAATGTTGTCCCATTGCTGTGGAGGAGGCTGGAGTGGTGAGCCATAACTTTCAGGGCAGCGGCGGGTAACCATTCGAACATTAGTATTCCACTGAGGCTACCAGCGCAGGGAGCAGGCCTAAGGATCCAGCGCCTTACCCAAATGGATAACCGGCTTTTTCATCAGATATTTACACTGTCTCGGTAGCTGGAGTCTATAAACAACATTTTAAAAAATTTTCTATTTCTGTTTACCATCCAGATCTTTTCTTGATAGTAGCACTCATATATCCAGGGAGATGTATTACCTGTCAACATTCATTATAAACAGCAAAATTACTTTAATCATGTGAGGCATGATGGAACAAAGAAGTCATTTTTACAAATGGATGTTGTGTCCAGTCTCCAAAATGCAGCTTTGATTTAGAAACTGCACTGGAGGTGGATGAAGAGCTGACTGACTGTGAATTCAGATACTGGATAGCAAGGTTGGGCCTGTGGATGCCACGTCTTATTTATGGCTGCATGAAGTGCAGGGTCAGGTCCTTCCACAGAAAGAATGAGTTTCCTTGAGGCAATAAAAAAGTCATGGTGATTGTCTGTCTGCTTGTGATAGCTGCAGTAACCAACCTGCACTCCAGCAAAGGAGGGGGGTTAGAGAGATGGACAGGTTTTGCTTGGCAGCTAGTTTATGTAATTTTTAGTGGAGGTGGGAAGTTTCGTTATACTCAAAACAGTTAATCACTAGAATTACTAAAGAAGTAAAAAGAAGTTTGATTCTAGTGGAAACATTTTTGATGTCAGCAACATGTTTGAAGCCAGTTCATTTAAAAAAAGGCGAATGGGTCAAATTAAAATGTATATCTAAAAAATAGAATAAAAAACCTGCAGAATAATTTAATCGATATTTTGTTCCTAATCTTTAATTAACAGCAAGTCGTCTCAGAATCAGAGACCCCAGAATAAGATAAGGGTGTCTGNTAATTAACAGCAAGTCGTCTCAGAATCAGAGACCCCAGAATAAGATAAGGTTGTCTGTCAATACACTAAAGTCTGGTTGTAGTTAGATTTAAAGTTCATTGTTTAATAATATGGAGATAATTTTGATCAATAAACAGAATCTGAATAGAATCTGGAGGAGGTGTCATCAGCTAGGGCACATCGTATGAGTGAAAATCGAGGAAATTTCTGCACACAAGGTGTGACAACCAAAATTGAATGGCCATGATCATTCAGCTCTCATGCAGCACTGCATTATGATTCTGCAGTGGAAATCACTGCAGAGGCTCAATAAGACTTCTGAAACTGAGTCTCTATGAACACAGTTCATCCTTGCACCCACAGACGGAGAAAAGGGAAAACTTTTTGCAAACGACTTTAAACCATATTAACAAGATCCAGATAGCCTGCCCCCTTGCCTGGACTTAAACTCAAGTTCGATGAGCAGAGGAAAAATAAAACTTATGGACGCTGCATCCTTTTGCCTGTAGAGGCAAGTTGCATGTTATCAACACACAGTTCAAAAACAATATGTCTTGCATACCTGTCAAGGGGCCATTGATAAAAAGTAATACATACATGTTTATGAGGAAAAATTAGCAGCCATCCAGATGATGTCTTTCTCAGGAAAGTACTTGCTTATTTTAGCAAGACCTTGCATAACACCATTCTGCACTAATGTGACATATTATAATAGAATATGTCTGTAATAAAGGGGTAAAACTGGCCTGCCTGTAAAGACTTTATGCATTAGGAAATAAAAAATGTGCCCTTATTTTCCTATGTCAAATTTATAATATAATATAGTATAATATAATACAATTAATATGATATAATATAATACAATTAATATAATATAATATAATACAATTAATATAATATAACATAATATAATACAATTAATATAATATAATATAATATAATAAAGTTTGTACAACCTCAGAGGAACAGCTTTATTTAAGAAAAATAAGATTAGAACAAATAAAAAAAGCTTTTGTGT
>JAPMNP010710814.1:0-11574 GCA_029874935.1 Atherina boyeri
TTTTTTCTTATTCACCTGTTTCAAGAAAATAAGTTAATGTTTACTTTTCATACATATGTCCTGCTGGTATAGATCGCTGAAGTAACATCTACAATTCACCTGCAGGAAAGATATAACACAAGACAGCTTTGATCAAGATTCTGTTCTGTTAAAGAAATAACCCAAAGACAGACTGTTTTCTTCTCAGTGCTTTTGACTAAGTGAGCTTTTTATAGCTGGACATGTTTATATAACAAGCATAGATTGTCTCTGCACCAGATAAAAACCATCTGGTCCGCTCTTTATGGTCCTATTAGAGTTGTGGACAAAGACACTAATGGAGCTCTTTGGGCGTCCATTTACCTGGGCTGGCCACTTTACTGATAAGAACAGGACACATACAAAAAAAAAAGCTTTTGTGTCCACTTTGCAAACATGATGTCTAAAATGTGACAAAAAAATATTCCTGTTGCATCTGCATCATCTCTGCCTATATGCATGGGGAATGACATCCTTAGCGTTTGTGGGTGTAGAAGTGAGAATCAGCCAGGATTTAAAAGACCATGAAGATCTTCCAGGAATCACATTGAAGGAGTTTCATCACCAGACTCATCCTCTGATTTGTTGTTAGACTTGATGTCAGCAGTTGGACTCTCTCCTACAGCTGAACTGAGGTCTGTTTCTGCCTGAGATGGAGGCCTCGCTGGAAAGACAGATGCAGAGGAAACAGACATGAGAATGTTGCTACTGACAGACAGCGCCTTGACACTTAAATCCCTCGTGTATTTCATATGAAAGTAAGACATTGGGGCACATTAGAGCTAAAGCACTCTGCATCAGTTTCTCAGAAAACATAACTGGATAGAAAAATTAACAATCCCAGAAAATTATTTTCTTGATGCTACACAGATATTACTTCAGTCTCCCAACCACAAGGAAATGAAAAAAAAGACAGCTTTATGCTTTCTAGTGTGCATATATTGGTGTCCTGAAATGTTCAAGAGATGTTTTGGAATGAGATATTTCAGAACACTTTCTGTCCCAGAGGCCTTAAAAGAATTTGCTACCACTGTGCATGTGTGTGTGTAACGTTTGTCTTTTCTGATAATCGGTTTGCTGCTATCTGCTCCCTTGCTATTGTAAATATGTAAATCAACCATAAGAATCTTCATCTTCTGTTTTCAACATGTTGCAAAGAAAACTGATTTTCACAGCTTAATTTTTGCAATATGTGCCTCGTCAGTGCACTCTATATAACAATTTTACAGCAGAACTTCCCCTCCAATTTCAAGCTAAGCGCACTCATCTCCAACACTAAATCTCCTTTTGTGTTGTGTTTATGTGAACAGCAACTGCTGAAAAAGACAGGTGTTTTAGTTAAAAAGATGATTACTATTTGGGATGTGGCACAAAAAACACGAGAAGCACAAATTGGAAATGAGAAATCCTTACTCACCAAGAAATAAGCTAACCTAACAAATGACTCTACTTATAGCTGGTAATACTTAATACATGATTATATCCAGGTTTACCTAAATGCAAACTACAATTTTCTTCCCTTAACAATAATAATAATAACAAATTTAATAATAATAATAATAATGATAATAATAATAATAATAATAATAATAATAATAATGAGTGGAACATATAAACATCTGCAGAAATAATAAAAGATGAACTGTGTATTGTCGAACCGTAGGCAGGGAGGGACTTGGTGCGCTCGTGGTCCTCCTCTCTAGTACTTGGAGGACTGGATAACCTCTTCAAAGATGACCACTGTCTACTGTTGACGCTAAGTTCAGTACCTGTGATTGGCTGGTCAAAAGTGTCACCTTCTGATGGAAACTCAACTGCAGGAAGAAGAGGTGATAGATCAGGAAAAAAAATCAGATAACACATCCTTTAACACTCACTTTAAGCTCACAGCTTTAAACTGTTGCTCTGGACAAATCACTTGAAGATTTTTAGATAAATAGCAATAAAATACAAGTAAAAAACTCTCTTAATCTTAATCCTTAACATAAAATAATGTTCCTTTAAGTCATTTTCAAGGTTTTTAAAACGACAGTCCTCTTCTTTTTATCTAAACCAGAATTAATTAAAAATACTAAGATCAAATCAAAGTTATATGCACATATTTTATGCTAGTCAATACTAAGCTTAATTTAACACCTCTATTCTCAAAGATTAGCAGAGCAATGCTTAATGAAATGCTATCTAAAACTCACTCCATACTAGTGTCTGTGTAAAATGTGCAATAAAGACTACTTAAAATAAACAAATTCTCTTTTGTTCTTGTCTCTTTGATTTAAAAACACATTGTTTTGCACAGTAATTAAAAAAGTCAACTTGCCTTTCTGATTATAGAGAAGAAACCCAGAGGAGTTCCTCTAACAGTTAATTAGCCAAGTAGAACATCAAACTACAACATCTCTCACACACACACACAACACACACACACCAAGTACAGACTGGGATTGAGTGCATCTGCTCTGAGCGTCACCGACCGTTGCTTCACATGTTGTGTGCATGGCGTGTGGAGGCGTCAAGTATGGCCTTGAAAGCCTTCATTAAACATCTGATCACCTGTTAAATTGACTGTTATGCTTTCAGCTGTCCTTCAGCAAACACAGACAGAACCATCACAACAAAAGCGGTTGCCTCCATCCTCTGAGTGGTTTTCATCACCTCACTGATTTAGATTCTTTGTATATGAATATTTTTAGTTTTTTCTCTATATTCTTTTTGGATAACTGATTGATCAACAGTTAAATTGTTTTTGTTTTCCTCATGTACATCTAAAGTTCTTTAAGTGAAATTAAGAATGATTTTAATGGTCAAATGGAGATAATTACCATCCAGGGGGGACAAAGGTCCAACAGGGCTGCTGCCTGTGCTCTCTCTGTCCTGCTCTGATGGTGCCCTCTTCAGGCGAAGAGCAGGAAGTGGTACCTTGGGAGTCCCTGCAGAGTCATCTGAGACACAAATAAATTCAGATTCAACAGCTGATTGGATCTCAAATTCACATAAAGAGGCTGAATATCTTTCTGTTTAACGTCTCACATTTGATAGCAGAAATCTATGAACTACTAGTGATGCTTGTCTATGAAAATTAACCTTTTATATCTCTGTTCTTACCTAGGACACAGGTGCTGCTTGGTCTGGGACTAGATGGGATGAGGGGCCCAGATGTACGGGATGCCAGGGATGGTTTAGCAGCCTGGGGTGGGGGTGGTTTGGGGCTGATGCTTGGTGGTTTGAGCCTGGGAGTCAGCTCTGGCTTGGAGTCTTCTGTTTCTACTTGGACAAAAAAAAAAGGTCATTTGACGTGGCTGCTGGAAAGTGAAGTTCATGACAGGATGTCATCAACCTGAAAATGATTGACTACTTAAATTTTACCAAGAAACCTTTCAAGGAAATAGGGGTCAAGGTCTGTGAGGTCCATTGGCCCAGTGCCCCCGCCAAGTCTACAGTGGAATTAATATTGAACACACTTACCTTTGTCAGCATCCACCTTGTCCACTAGAGGAGATGACTCAGACTGGAAGAAGAGTCAGAGAGCTATTATTCTAACACAAACCAATGAATGAACACTCAGAACTTCATCAGGAACATTTGTGCCTTTGAACAGCTCTTCCATGATTCTTGTAACAGATTATATTTATATTTACGTTGATGTGACACTGGGTGTTTATGAAAAATGTGCATGGTTTTCAAAAATGTACACATTTTATGCATTTAGTAATTCACGATGGCTAAAAACACCTCTAGGAATGAATCAAATACTACATCACTAGCAGTGTTCAAGTTGGACTCCACCCACCTTCTTTTCAGCCATTTTCTCATGTCTGGTTCTCTCTTGTCTGGCCCTCATCTCAGCCAGCAGGTCCTTTCCCATCACAGGAATCCCAATGTGTCGATGTATGTGGGGGTTCTCCTTCTTCTCTGTGTTTTCGGTTTTCTCCAGGTTTTCTAAATTTTCCCCATTCTTTTCCTCTCCCTCGTTGTCAACAGGTTTACTGTCAGATGGAGACGCCTCGGTTTCAACTTCTGTGTGGTTTGAGGATTGCGGTCTTTGGAGCTCTTGTTGAGGCTCGGTTACAGTGACAGGACTTTTCACAGGTGGTGTGGAGGATGTCAGCATGGTCTCCTCCGACAATGAGCTGATAGAAGAAATGGATGTGGCAGTGGTGGAAGAAGAGGAGGCTGGTTGAGGTGATGCAACAGTAGGACTTCCATGGCTCTTATCTGAACGGGATGTTCGAGATTTGATGAGGTTAAAGAATCCACTCTTTCTGGATTCACGTTTTTTATCTGCTGCCTCCTGCGTGTTGCTGGATGAACCTTTTACAGGGGGAAGTCTGAAAAAAATAAAAAATTGAAATCAGAGGAATGAAAAATTAGTTTCTTAGAATTAAAAGCTGGTTGAATTTCAGAGGTTTCAATACTACTGACAATTGGTTCCTCTATATGCCTATGACAGACAACTATCCATTAAAGATCCTTTTATTGTCCTTTATTGTTTTATTTTATTTTACTGTCCTCAACACAAGTGGCATCAAAATTGATATTGAATAAAACTAATGAGAATGTAAAGAAATCTGTATGTATGCCACTGAAACAAATAAAGAAAAAAAAAGTTTTGGAAAGATACTCACTTGAAGCTGAGCTTGATAACTTTCTTGGAAAAGAAATCATCCAGACCCTCATCCAACTTTCCCATCATGCTGCTCTGGTCTACATCCTGTGGCATTGAGCTGCTGGTGGTCTCACGCTAAAGCACAGGCAACATACATGAATTGAAATTTGATTTGAAGCATTTAATGAATTATGTGTAAAAAACAATAATAGAATTTTGATTTTCCTTAACATCCTGAGGTCTTGATTGACAGAAAATACTTTTTAAGAAGAAGAAAACCAAGACATCTTTATTTCTTATCAATAACAAAGTCAAGATTCCAATACTGACATTTTTCAACATTTAAAGTTAATGAAATAACGATAACAGAATCCTCTTTTCAGATATTTGTAGAACAAAATAAGTAAAATCAAGCATCAATAAATTAAACACAAAAAGGACACTGATTTCTTATTAATTACAACTCCGTTCTAATTCAATTCAATTCAATTCAGTTTTATTTATATAGCGCCAATTCACAACTGATGTAATCTCAAGGCACTTATACTAATACTAATTAGTATTACCTTAAAGCAAAACATTCCATTGGCAAAAAAATAAAACAGAAAATGCTTTGCTTGTGAAAATTATTTTTGTAAATTCTTCAAGGATTTCTTCCTGTTTGAAACCTACCGGTGATCTGCTGGGTTTCATCCTCCTTCTAGGCTTTGGTCGGAGTTTGGTATGGTGCTCCAGTGTCTTGATCTCCACAGGAGGTAGTTCCCCCAAACTAACAGACTTTGCATCTGGTGGAGTAGGAGGAGGGGGGAGGTCTCCGTAGTAGGCTGACATTCTATCCGATGTCTGTGAAGAAGGAGGAGGAGGAGGAAAAGGGGGGTCCTCAACATGGATTGGAACCTCTTCCAGAGCTTTGTCCAGGTCAAACTCCATCTCTGTTTGGAAAACCGAAGGCAATAAAGTAAAAAACGTGAAAATCTGAGAAAAAATGTATTGGGACAAAGACAGACCCCATTGATTTCAGACTGGGATCCCTTTCCTTAGTTATTAAAGTAGAACATTTGCAAACTTTGAATGTACTTATAGATGTACTTGAATGTACTGTACTTATATAGTGGACTGTACCAAAGCGCTTTACACTACATGTCACATTCCCACACACATTCACACCCCGATAGGCACATCGGGAGGCAGTGTGGGGTTCAGTGTCTTGCCCAAGGACACTTCAGCATGTAGTCTGGGGAAGCCTGGAATTGAACCACTGACCCTCTTGATGGTAGGCGACTGTTCTTCCACCTGAGCTACAGCCGCCCAACTTAAAGTTATTTTTCCTTTCATTATACAGAGGATGTATGCTGTAATTACATCTTGTTTTCAAACCTAAAATGCCATAAACTCAAGCTTTGCACCTACTTGTCGTATTTAGGAACTTATCTGTGTGGTCTATAAGGCAGTTGCAAGGATATCTTAAAGTGGTGGAAAAAAGAATCACATAATTGCACTGGCATCCAGTTGACTTATGAATTAAATCTATAACCTTTGTTGGTTACTTTTAATGCTGTGAATGAAAATGCTCCATGTTATATTACACCCCATCTTCACTGACACTCTGTTCCCAGATCTCTGGAGACAAGTTACCACTACATATCCCGTGGGAACAGGTAGAATTAAAAGGTGACAGACCTTTTGCAGGTGTTGCTCCACCACTGTGTAGTCCCTTTTTTTTATTTTCGCAGTCTCTCTCTCTCAAGTGCTCCATTTCGTATTTATATTGTTTCTATATTGTTTTTTGGGGGCATCTGTTAATATTAAAATGTGCCATAGAACAAATCTAAGTTATTTGCTTACAAACTGGGGTAATGTGAAACAAGATTTTTTTGTCACTCACCAAATGCCACAGAGACGGGTCGAAGCATTCTGACCAAAATGCTCTTCCTCTTCGATTTAAGAGTCATCTAATAAGCAAAAGCAGATCGTATACAACAGATTGCTGACTTTTATATCAGCTAATGTTGTAAAGCATCAAAAGTGATCAAAATAGTTCAGTATGAAAATTACATTGTATTGCCATTTAAAAAAAAAGTATATTTATGTGTCCTGACCATGCAGGAGTCTATGTCCCCCAGCCCAGGTTTCTGTTCCCGGTTCAGTTTTTGATTCTGATTATATTCTTCTGGCTGAAGAACTGTCTCATCCAGGACTTCTGTCTCCATCTGGGGCTCCTGATGCACCAGAGGCTGGTCTTTCCTGATCAGATGATCAGCCTGAGACAGACAGAGAGAGCAGAGAGGTATGATGTATAAAAAAATGGAGATCAAGAGGGACAGACCAACAAAAGAGAGAGGACACTAACCAAAGTGTGTTGTGATCTGGACAGAGACTCCAAGATCTCATCCACGATGCGGTCAGACAGAAATGATGCCACGCTGAGTTTCAACTCACTGTTTCATGCAAAAACAATAAGACAGGGGGAACAAAAACAGAATTTACATCTGACCAAGGTGGTATGCTACGAATGCTCCTAATGTGGGAGCTGACCTGAATAGAACCAAATCTCGGATCCAAGCCCTGAATCAATTGTCTCCATGAAAACAAATATCTGCTTCATAAGAGCCCCCACCTTTACCAAAACAATATACTGTATGGTTGCATCTTTTTTAAGGTACCTGTCCGTTGTCCTTTTAAATAAACAAACAAACAAAAACAAATATTCAAGGCAGTTTCATACACCACAAAGAGAGACAATGAGTCTAGAGTGAGTACATGCTACTGTAGCTAACCATGCGAACACAAATGCAACAGTTCAGACCTGATCTTGTTGATGATGTCGACCCCGGATTGCTCCAGCAGCGTTGTGGTGATGAAGCTGCGAGGAATAGTCATCCTCCCTGCACTGGCCTTCATCAGCTCCTGACGAAGACTGCTCCTCTTCATTACATGAGGACACAGACCCTCCGCAGCATCCACCATGGACACCAGCATTGTCTAGGGTGCATGAGTTCATTTAATTTAAACTTTGCACTTGAGTTCACCACCTTAGACACTTGACAGTGTTCTCACAGCAGACTGCATGTTACTATTAGATGAGTTCAGTACCTGCAGCTGTTCATCCATCACTCTCTCCACCTCTCCGGCCATTGACTCCAGTTTATCCTGAATTGCCCCAACACATGCACCTCTGGACCCCCCACTCCTCAGGTGGTACAGGTTAGGGAGCAGCTGGAAGAAAAGGGAAGGTACAGATTTTTTTTTAGAGGCAGATTGAAAAAGACACCATGGTATGAATTTAAGGAGCAGCTAAAACTCCTTACCATGATTTAAAAGGAAGACATTTTATACTTATCAATTAGTTTGGGATCTATGGGGTAATGATCTGTAAATTCTTACTGTTTTGGAGTTTTTAGCGTCCTTCATGAGGTTCTCTGCCACCTTCATGTCTTCCTGAACAGGGTTGGTCTCCGAGAACCTCAGAGAGTTCAGGTGATCCTGCACCCTCACACACATCATGTCTACCATCTGCATCCGGAAGAGGTTAGAGGTTACAGAACTGTAGCATGCTGATTAAATGCAGTGATAGGTGATTTGAACAATTACATTTAAAGGAATGCTGATTGAGTGTATGTGTGTGCTGCTGTGCCTGCCTGCTGTGTGGTAGTAGTGACTATTCCCTGTTGCAGCCTGTATGCTTGCTCCTGCAGGTACTTCCGTGTCTCGTGGTTCCTCAGCAGGTACTGTTCCATCTGTGAGATATAGCATGTTTACTTTTCAGAAATGTGACACAGGGGAGACTCTTCACAAAACAATCAAATCTAAAAAGGAAATGACCTTCAGTAAGGCATCCTCAGTCTTCTCTGGATTTGCCTTCAGAGCCTGAGCAGCATCCATGATGGGAATAGGCATGAAACGAATGGTGTAGTTCCTGATGGAAAAAGATTGTTTGCTTACAGCACGCAGGAACACTTTCTTGGACTGTTGGAGCCCTAAAATATGTTACTTAAGCTTTAAACTTACTTCTCCAAGGCAGCTGCGACGTCCTGTAAACCCTGAGGGCTGATGTTATTTCGATCCCACACTAATGTCCTGCAAAAGTATGCAAACCAAAAAGATTGGCACAATAAAAAAAGAGAAAAAAAGAAGAAACCTGATTCTTAACCCTTGTGCATTCCTCCCCTCTGGTGGCCTTCATGTCCATACACAAAAACAGCTATATAATAGTCATACATCAATATTTTTCTGCTTTTTTCCATCTATTTAAAAACCACATAAACATCTTCGGACATGCCCAAAACTTGTAAACATTTAATAATTTGTACAATAATAACTATTGATTGGTGGTGATCAGAGACTTGTATATGTTAAAGATTGGCATTGACAAAATTGATTTGATCGCATTGGTATTTTATGTGGTGTCAGATACTCCCTCAGGTGAAAATACCCGACTGACTTCCATTAAAATTAAATATTTCAATCTCACAATCATCAAAATGTATACATAAATATTGAGGTCCTTTGGTAGTTCCATAATTCCACTACATAACTAGCAAAAACAAGAGTATTTCCTTCATCTGCGGGAAAAACAGTTGAATGTGGTGGAATCTAGTAAAAACGTAAAATATTACTTGTCTTCTAAATAAAATGCTGAAATTTTAGAATGAATGCTTTTGAACTGTAATGACAGAGAGATCAAAATAGATCAACATATTATAAAAAACATGTAAGAGAAAAATATAACAGATTTAAAAAACTGACGAAAAGACTTGTTACAGAAAGTCAAGTCATGCCACCTGCTGTAACACAAACAAAATGATCACCAAATTAAAAATAAGTTAAGAAAAATGTCCAAAAATCCCCAAGGAGGGCATAAGGGTTGCAAGTAAACACTCAAAAGTATATTTAATCTTCTTCTATCTCTTTCTAAACATCAGCCATTGAGCTTTTTATTAAGAGAAAGGAGGAATCATTAAAGTTTAATCCATTTGTTTTTCTCGTCTCAGATCCACTTGATACAGCTTTATTGAGCCTTAAATTCTACCTTTATAATTAAATCAGTTGAACTCACAATACTGCCTCTGTGCTTACCTGAGCTTAGTGTTAATCTGTAGGGCTTTGGCCAGCATCTTTGCCCCCATGTCTCCCATGGAGTTTCCACTTATGTCCAGTTTGGTCAAAGAGGTGTTGCTGCCCAGAGCGTTGAGGACGATAGAGAGGTCGGCTTTCAGCTTAGAGTCAGCCAGGGACAGCGAGCTCAACGGCTGTGAAGAATGGAGTCGTTTGACAGACAAGTTGGCGTCTGATTATGTTATCTCGAGTGCTCTCTGAATGGTTTTACAGATAGTATGATAAAATGCCAGATGAAAGCTGTTCACATGAGATGAAAATAAGAAATTTTGATCAAATAGTTCATATAGTCTGAAAATGCTTCACTCACTGAATCCTCCTCTTGAATCATATGAACCAAGTTGTTCAGGACCTGAGCCACATTCCTGTGGAAAGAGTAGAGCATTTCAGTTTTATTAAGAGATCAACTGTACAACAACAACAAAATACTATATAATTTTAAAACAATGTTGGCTGTCTGTTGTTCACCAACTTGGATTTTATATTGTTGAAGTTTTTGCCCAGTGAAAGATGTCTGATGGAGCGGTTCTTGGCCAGCCAGACAAGGAGGGTGGTGAGATCCATGTCCAAACCTGAGTGGGCCGCAGAGAGGAATCAAAAATGAATTATCACTATTAAAGTCAATGTATCACCAGCTAAAACAAACTAAATTAAAGGTAAAACATCCTCACTGTTGTCTGAAATATCCAGACTAGAAATGTTGGGGATCTCAGCGATGCAACCCTCCAGAATCTGGGATCCTCCTGAACGCAGCTAAGAGATGAAGACATTATTATAATACAATCCAACAGTTTAAACTGTATCTTGAAGTGTGTCCAAGTTTGGGATAGCTGTACCTCACAGCAGCTGAGATCTAGAGACACATCACTCAGGTTTGGGTTGCAGCCAAGGCCTAACAACAGTGCCCTTCAAACAGGAAATAACTGTGATGATACTTTCTTAGAATAGTATAGTATATATCATTCACTGTTCCTGCCATAAGGCAACAAAGTGCTTTAAATAAAAAAACAAACAAAAAAATCCTAAAAAAATAAGTGTGAACATTGCTTATGTGCTATATAATCTACATATTGAGTAAGTGAGCTAAGATATTCTAAGTGCTTTTCAATAAAAACATTTTTTTTCTTGAGACAGTTGAAAGTGTTGTTGGACTTTTCTTACTTCAAAGCCTCCAGAGGGAGTCTTGTTCCTGACAGACTTACAGAAGTCAGAGCCTGAGCACAGCTGAAAAACTGCTTGAAGGATGGAGGGATTTCTTTACACTTTCTGCACGAGTGAGAGAAGTGTTGATATTAAAATGTAATGCAGAAATACTGCTGTTCATGACTAATCAGATGAATGAGCCTGAGTTTAACCTCTAACCTGTGAGAAAAGACCATTTTTGACATGTTGAGGACAGACAGATGCTTCAAAGATCCTCTCAGCAAAGATGCACACACCTTAAAAACATCAAAATAATTCAAATAAAGTAAGTAGGTCTAAAGCAGAAAAGTTCAGACATGACACCACGACACTGCACAAAAGTACAGAAGCCTATTTTTATTGTGTGTGTTCTATTTTTTGTTACCAGCTCCAGTGAACAGTCGCTGTTGGACAGATCCAGAGTTTCCAGGCAGTTGGCATGACTCAAAAAGCTGTGCAAATTCTGTGAAGAATAACAAACCCAACAAGAAACACAGTCATTGATAAAATCCTCAAATCCACAGAAATATATTAACAGTTGATACGGCACCTTGAAATTCTCTCTCTCTTAAAAGGTGGTAAAGAGGATTTTTTATTTTCAACAAAATCTTAATCTTTGTTAAAACCTACTGGAGAGATATGTAGCAGCCCCACAC
>JAPMNP010710821.1:0-13924 GCA_029874935.1 Atherina boyeri
ATTGTATTTAATTAACTTCTTGAGTCATTTTTTTCTTCAACAGCATTAATTTGTGAACTGTAAGTTGTAAGTGGGGGAAAAAAAACTAAACCAAACTATACAAAATCAAATTCTATGATCAATAATCAGAAAATGCACATACTGTAAAAAGTGTCAATTGGTTGGCATTAAAAAAACATACTTGATTTAATTCTAAGAGACTACACTAAAATAAATATTTAAGAGGAGCACAATACCAACTGACTGGTACATCTTGACTTCAAAAACATAAAATATGAAAAAGCTGAATCATGCTATCATTAATCATGTTTAAATCCACAATGCTAAGGTAGAAATTTTAATCAGACCATTTATATTGACCCAGAAAATGTGATTCTAATTATAATGTCTGTTCACATGTATCACATGTTTGAACAGAATAAATCATTATGGCAGGTGCAGAATTGTCTGACTTACCTAAAACAGTGATAGAAGAAGAAACAGTGATTTCTGATATTAATAAACACCGCTGCCTGAGAATATTTATTGCCATCTTACTGATTTCAGTTTCTACCTCCTAACATTTTAAAGTTCTTTTAAAATCACAATGAAATTATATCACATACCAAGTACTTCTGTTTTGATCCTGCAACATCTTCATCAAGCACGACTTCTTCTTTCACAACTTTTCATGTATGCTGATCTAACAACAATTGGCATAACACACCCATTTGTGATCATATCAGAATCTTCTCCTTGTCATGTCCTCTGACCCTGCCTTTCTTTGACTGGCTGTAGCTCCTCACTCGTCCGTCACTAACAGTTCCGGAAACTCAAGATATCTCTAGACATTTATTCTGATTGGGACATTGTCCTCAAATCAGCCTGACAAATCCCATATTTTAAGTGTTCACACAACTAAGGACCGTAGATCACACTTGCATTAGCCACATATCTGGTCCTTTTATTCCTGATCTCCAACACTTGCCTGCAAAATGAAAACTGGGCTTAAAATCTTGCTAAGCACTAAAAGAGATGAAACGGCTGATCAGAAAATGTAAAGGGGCTTTAATGGAATTATCCAGAAGAAAGTCTGTCTTGATTTGTGAGCCTTCTCTTTAAAAATTGGATTCAAACATTTTGGCTTTGTCTCAGTTAAAAGAAAATTTCAACAACTGCTGAGCATTAGGACTGTTATGATGGCTGTTTGAATATAACCAAATATACAGTATGTAACATTATACTTAGTTTAATCTACTTACATTAAAGAACAAAAGTGATAGTTTATGGTTTAAGATAGCAATTTTACACAAATCAAACAGCAAGGGATAGCATAATCTGAGAAAAGTCAGACCAGACGAGGTTTCAGTGGCATCTGCAGAAAATAGATCATGTAAATACTGGCTTTTTGGTAAAACACACAAAACCTGTAGACTCAATTTGCCCTTCTACGTAATCTTATATAGTATTCCTAAATTTGTACATTGTGAGAAAAACAAACAGTTTCAGCATTCAAACATATCTTTGTAAAATTCTGATTAAATTCTGATTAAATTCTTCAGAAGCGCTATGCCCTCAAAGGTTTAAAGTGTTCTTCTGATTTTCAGGTGTTTTGGATACATATCATTTAATCCACCAGCAGCAGGAGCTCACCTGACAGCTCTGATGACAGCCTTGAGGGGAGCTGAAAGATCCTCCACTGTAACGTCACAATGGCAGCCTCTCTCATCAAAGGAATCTTCTGTGGTCATGCCTGCGTCCACTGAGTGAGACAGAGTGTTGTTTCATCAATAAACGTGGCCCCGTGGAAAATCACTTCCAGTCTTAAAACCCATAAAATACTTTCTTCAGAGCAATTATTTACAGGAGTCTAAAAGAATGTTTTTAAACTGATACTATTTTGGCTTTTAAAAGGTGAAAATTTATGTCCCGCTTGGATGGGATCTTTTGGAATGGCCGAGTTTTGCCAGCTCATGAGGTCAGGGATGAGGCTAAATCCATCCTTAGTACCGCCAATAATTATGAAAGCAGGATATATATGGACAGAGACACAGACAAATAAAAAGACAAAGAGTGAGATAAAAGCAGAAGGAAAAGATAGAGCAAGAGTGGGGGATTTTAAAGCTTAAATAAAAGGTTATGAAAATCTGTAACATCAGTGAAACAAAGGGATGAGAAGGAGAAAAAAATGCTTTTAACACAGTCTGCAAATTAGCCACTTTATCCTGTGTAGGAGTTACTGAGAGCTGTGAAGAAAAACACTTTCTGTATACAGTATGCTGTACATCAAGGTTCATAAAGGATTCACGCTTCCGTCTAAGAGCAAAAACAAGAATATTGTAACAGGGTTTTATAAAAAAAAAATATGTAGCTGAAATCTGTTAAGAGAAAATTCAACATGTCCATTTGATCAATAATTACTCAAATATCTAAAATTGAACCAAATTCAAATTGAATTAAAATGAACATAACATATTGAGTGTAAAGGGAATAGATAATACTGATAAAACATTTTTTATTTCACACAAAATGAAAGGTTTAGATCACCGATGACTGAAGATCATTAAAAAACACACAGTTAGTAAGAAAGGCAAAAGATAATATAACCCACAACCTCACTCTGATTCTTATTCAAGTAGGTTTCATCATCTTTTTTTTATTTCAACTGAGGTTTTCCATGTCTCTTTGAGGTGATTGAATCATTTCAATCAAACTCCCCTCTTGACACTTTCAGACCTGACACAGAGAATAGAATAAAAGTCCTAAAACCTGAGGGTTTTCTGAAAAGCTTCATTAAATTGCTTCTGTTCAATAAAGTCTGTAATTTCCAACTTCTGATGGATTCATTAATATGACATAAAACCTTCTGAGAGGTTATTCACAATTTATTTTCTTTATTAGATACAAAAATTTGTTCAGTTCTAAATGCAAACCACACACACATAGTGCAGCCGGTCTTTATAAAGAGCAGCTGCTTTGTTTTTGCTTTTTTCATCCCTGACCACATATCGCTGTGTGGAAAAGTCAGGGCGCGAATGGGGAAATAGCTTGTTTTTTTCGGATAACAATAATTAAAGCAGCAGGAAACAGAAAACTAAATCAAGGCTTTGTTCAATTATTAATTCCTTATTATGCCTATTTCATCAATTAAAAACATTCAGCATAATACCCCTAGGTTTTGTGTTGATTGAGGGGAAAGAATTTTGGACGTCAGTAAAAGAAAACTTTAAGAATATATTTCACTTCTCCATGAAAGTGTAAAGAAGGAGTCTCAAGGTTCATCTGGCAGTTTCACTGCACATAAATAGGTTTACACAGAAAAGTCTCAAAAGAATATCTGCATGCTCATCAAAGAAGTGAACATCTTAAGGATGCAAAGTATGCGCTGAAGTATGCGAGTTATTTTGGAAATGACTGATGTGAACAGTTAAAACTGTGCTTTTTGGCTGCAATCATCACAGTTATGTTTATGAAAAAAGGGGCAACATTTGATTAAGAAAAAAACCCCTGAAAAATACACTGCATTAGAGATGGTGCACTGATTGAGGGGAGGAAGAACTCTTCTAAGTTACTTCAATCAACAAATTGTTGATGCAAATGCTACGTGCCCAATCAAAAGGAGGAGTGGTGGTCCAAACTAAGGCAGACGGGTGAAGCTATTGCAAATGCCACAATCACAATTTTTTTTATTCTTTCTTTTCCCCACCCATAAAGAAGTACTACATTAAGCTTATGACCTTAACCCTATAAAGCCAAACGTATACATAAAGTTTCTGAAACTTTTTGCATCTACGTCCTTTTACATCATTTTATGGTAAAAACTTTGCTCAAAACCCTGTTGTACACAATCTGATGTACCAGTCAACAGGAGGCAGAAGACTATACTACAATAATTTTAACGTTATCACACAATAATAAATGGTGAATACTGAAAAAATATTTTTGTTAATCTTTTTATCTTATTTTGTTAAAAGACCAAATGACGACTTAAGATTTAAATGAATTTGCTCCCCATTATTTATTGGGTTGGGCTTTAAAGGGTTAAAACTCTGCTTTTAACTTGTTTTGAAGCCGTGCTGACATTCGTTATGCACATTTCTGGAGCCCTGCAGCATCCTGTGAGATGCTTTGTAGGAAAGGACAGCAGTGCTTCTTTTGTTTGAGGGTTCTCGCCAAATTCCAGGTAGATCCGAGCCTGACGTAGATGTTTTATTAGGCTTTTATTGAATCTGCCCATCATCTGTTGGTATGGAAACCTGTCCATTAAGGTAAAGAACTCCCTAAGGAGGATTATTCGTGTGGCTTATAAAGGAGATTGGGGGAAATTCAGCAGCCTGAATGGCATTTTTAACATCCAGGTGCATAGGAAAACTAATTCCATATGTTGGGACATAACGCATCCTCTGAACCATGAATACGAGCAACTTCCTTCTGGTCTCTGCCTATATGTTCCACCAGCTACTAAAAACAGATACATTTTCATTTGTGCCTCTCTCCATCAGGGCTCTAAACACTATGGAGAGGAGCTGATGTTCTATTTATTTAAAGTTTATTAAATTAAATGTATTATTATTATTATCATCATTATTATACTGTAATTGTACTGTGGTGCTGCAACATAATGGACTTAGGGTTAGAAGATGGGTTAGATGGTTTTAGAACAAGCACTCGGTGCATCAGACGATATTTGCTGCATATCTTATGTCTTATATGTTTCAGTGTTCCTTTATATTCTATGTTTTATTGTGATGCGATTGCTGAATGTGTTTGTCTGCTCCAAACCAAATTGCCCTCTCGAGAGACAAATCAATGAAGTGAAGTGAAGAAACCTTAATTCATAACTTCTTGTTCCAGCCCCGAGCAACTCGTGGCGGCTACATTTTACTTAACTGCATTTTGTCACACACCAGTAACTGTATATGAACACATTGGGAGTTTTGAATGTACACTGGCTGATTCAGCCCAAAAACCCATGAGGATATTACAGGAGGAAGCAAGGAAACGAGGAAGAGAGAAGCAGAGAAAGTGATAGAACAAGAAATAAGGCAAGAGTCAACATCGGACTGAATTTGATCCGCTGGAGAGAGCTATTGGACACAAGATGCAAGACGGATAGTGAATTAGTTTTTGTTAGGGGGCGCAAATGTGTGAAAATCTGCCAATGTTCAGTACTGTTGCTTTAAACCCCTGGTTGTCACGTTAAAGCAGCGATGTATTACTCCAGAATAAACAGCGTGTACAGACTTCTAAAAAAAATTAAGCCACTTCTTTTTTTTTTTGTATTTGATTCATTCAGAAGTGGAAGCTTGCTTGCTTTAGGGGCGAGTGCTAACATGCACATGTGGTACGACAGATTGTCACAACACAGAAGATATGAGCAAAGACTGCAAGATACGTAGATGAAAGGAAATATTGCTTTCTCTGGTCAGAACACCATTATACAGCTACAGCTTCACAAACCAAATGGTTGCTAACTGTTGTGTACACTTTTCAAATGTCATATATTGACCCTTTAAGTTAATTAAATAAAAACCAAACTTACCATTTTTTTACCTAAAGAAATCAACAAAATGTGTAATTATTTTAGGGTTGCCCAGACTTTTGCACCCAACTGTAAGCTCTGTATACGCTTGTTTATCGCCTGTCTATCTTAGACTGAGACTATTTGCTCAGATTTTGGATTATTTAAAGAAAACATATTTTTGTTTTTCCATTGGATACCCCATTGCTTCAAATATAAACGTTCTGTCTCGAGCAACATCTTCCTGTTTCTAATGACAAACGTGATCTTTGTAAACATAAGGCTTTGTAAACCACTAGAATTGAAAGCAACTTCTTTCATTTGAGTAAAGATTTACTGTTTAGCTCCTTGTAATAGTGTATTAAATATCATACTGATCTGTAATCCGATGTTTTGTTGACTGGTCACAGTTAATGGCTCACCATCTGGGGCAGCAGTGCGAGTTTGGCTCTTCAGCCTCAGCGATGGCCTGAACCGGGTACGATCGTTGAAGCTCCAGCTCTTCTGCACTTTGGCAGGGCTTCCGCCCATCAGCTCACTGCTGCCCACCACCTCGTTGCCAGGGGAACAGCGCTGGCGCTCATTCATGGACGTCTGCCGACTCTTCATGCTCTGACCTCGAGGACTTGCCATCCGGACCCGCTCTTTAAAGCTCAACTTCTGACTGAGGGGAGGGAGGAAAGAAGAGACAAGAAAAGGGGGAAGAGAGGGAAGAAGATGACAGACAGATGCAGGGGAGTGAGAGAGAGAGAGGAATCAGAAAAGGAGGGAGCATGAGTGATGGAAAAGTGAGTGAAAGATGGAGGTGACAAAGAAGGTGTGTGTGTGTGTGTGTGTGTGTGTGTGCCAGAGGTTGGGGTTCAGAGAGACACAAGGAAAGAAAGAGAGAGAGAGAAAGAGAGAGAGAAAAGGATGCTGTCAACACTTATTTCCTTTTAGGTTGTGAGAAGAGTTCAGAGCGCAGACAAAGGGCAGTGTTCTGTCTTTTCCTTTAGACCAAACACCATCCATCCAACTGACATGCCCAAAACACTAGAACAGAGCCAGACTGCCCGCCAAGCCGCTAAAACAAACCTCCAGTGCTCGATCCTGAAGTGCTGCGATGCCATCCCCCTGATCAGCTGATAATCTATTCATGTATTCCCTTTTCAAAACACACTTAATGAGATTTTTAAAGGCGATATGTGAAGCATGGTCACATTAATACATCATCAGCACATTAATTTGGAGTCTACATTAAACAAATGACAACATTATTGAAAGAAGCCTGGTAAAACCTTAGCAGTGTTTTCCATTGTATATGATTTTTATTCTTTTTTTTTTTTTCGAAAACTATGCTGTCTCTGTACCAAAAAAAAAACTAAATCCTATAGAATGTGACATATTACTTTATCTATATACTCCTTTATCCTGATTATTAATTTATAATTGGTTACTCTTAAAGCCGCAGCATTAATCTTCAGTTTCAATCATCAGCAATTGTGTTCTTCTCTCAACGAATTTGTTGTCAATCTAAATAAATATCTCACAAGATTAGCAGCTGCATGAAAATAAAAAAATAAAAATGAGTTTTTCCACATTAGGGTTGAGTTATTTGGTAAGTCCTAAATTAATGAGACTCACTGCAGTAAATGGATAGAGACCAGCAGGTAGACCAGCATGCAATGCAGCAGAGCCATGAAACAGATGCAGGATTCCAACACATTTTCCATGCCCCAAATTCCTTTTTTGTCCCGACCAGACTGTTTCTCCAGATCTTATTGCTTTAATCACTTTTAACATAAAATATATTTCTCATTGCTGCATATCTACCAGTTTCCAAAAACTTACAACGCGGTGCAAACCTTTCCTCACATCTGTAGAACATGTAATACTGCACATCATATGACACATTTTCACCAATGCTCTAGGTAATACAGTGATAGAAACTTTCTGTTCTCAGCCTACTCTGCATACTGTCAACCGAAACAACTAAACGTTCTTAAACCATAGTTCTGTTTTTCTCCATCCATTGTATTTATTACCCATCTTTCTTTTTCTGATGACTAAAAAATTAAAGGAAAAGTGCAGCAGTAATGCAGGAAGCATGCAGTACAATCAGTAAAAGATACTCACAGCTGTTTGATGTGTGTGACTTTGCATACATTGTTAGGGCAAAATTTATGTTAAAGAGTCCAGCTCCATGAATTGCTCTATTTATATCCGTTTATTTTTACTAAACAGTCATGAGACCATCTTATCATTATTTTCTTATAAATGATGGGACCACTGTTTGACAAATATGCAAGTAAAGTGCATTGCAGATCCCCCAAGACTCTACAAATGAATGGCTGGACACGTAAAATATGAATGAAATCAAAGAAATTCATGTTACTGGGCTCCAGGTAGATTCTTGATTGGGTGAGGCCAGGTAAATACAGTAAGAGTAAGGCATATGGACCAAAAGATATAAAATAAAGGGGAATTTTCACCTTGTCTTCAAAAGCTTAAATCTGAATTACGAAGTCGTACTGGTGTTAAAATAAAGAAATAAGCTTTTAAATGAAAAAAATATGAAAGGATATTGACCATCATTTTTTCTTTTAGAAAGATTAAAAGCATTTTTAGTGACAGGGGTTAGATGGGTGTTAATCTAAAATGCTTGCCTTTCATTACAACCTTTTCTACTTTTATACTCAGTTTTAGTGGAATTCCCCTTTAGTTTGTAAAAAAAAGAAACAAGGTCTCGTTTGCATTCGACAGGCAGCAGGCAGCAGTAGCCGTCTCATACAAAGTCCTTTGTGGGATAAAGTAAAACATTTAAAGAGGGAGGTAAGAATAAAGTTGCTTTTCTTTGCTCTCCTCCATGCTATTAGTTAGTCATTCCCACAGGATACTGGGCTAAGGGCAGGGCAGAGAGGATGCTACTGCAGGTACCTCCTATATTTCCGAGAATACCTTCTGAAGAGTCTCCCACTAGTTAGACCCTTACTAGAGCAAAGGAGGGAGAGATGGACAGAGGAGGGGACAGAAAAGAGAGGAATAAAGGAGGAAGGAGGTTAAAAGAGGGGAAGAGGAGTTGAGCAGATGCTGGATAAATGCTCTGCTGTCAGTACTGATGCACAGTCAACACTCACAGAAGGGCAGGGGACACATTTCACAGAGGAATGGGTTAACAGGGTGAAAGGCATACCCACCTGAGCCCAGCTTTTTCTCATTTTAGGACAAACATTCAATGTATACATTATACAATATATATAGCTTCGAATTGCCCCAAAATTGCCCCAGATTATATATCTTTTACTGTAAACCTTCAAAATGTTCAGCATGTGTCTTGAAAAAAGTTCCCATCTGTACCTCTCTATCTGCAAAACAAAAAAATAGGAAATCTTTGGTGTGATCTCTTATGTTNAAAAAGGCAGTGACCGTTATCTGATTTTCACATGATGGACAAGAAAGTGAGCTACATCTTTAAAACACGTCACCCTGAGATAGCATCCAGGTTGAAAGTAGCCAAAGACACAAAAGGGGTTTCATTAATTAACCGTTTTGTGCTCATACTGTTCAGTCGCCGCTTGATTTCCTTTATTCTCAGCCTCCCACATCACAGGGAATGAATAAAAATTTCACTATTCCACAAAGTGCAAACACACAAGATCCTCGACCTGTCTATTCCCATAAAATAAAGATTAAACCTCCTTTATCCTTCATTTCATGCTGCCTCTCACTGCCAATATCCAGCTTATTTAAACTCAGCATGATGCCCGCCGCAGCACTTTGTGGTGCGCCTAATGTTTACTACTGCTGGTGTTTACAAGTCTGCTTAAACAAAAATCACCAACCATTTACCACGGCACCTACCGCCGCCGAGCAGCCCAGAGTTGACAGTCTGTAAAACCGCTAATAACATGGAGCCTTACATGTTCCCTTGATGGAGGAGAACACAGGGAAGAAGAAACAGTGTTACGAAAGTGTGCGTAATTATGATTTAACAAGTGTAAATTGGACTTGGCTGCAACAAAAGTTTCTAAGAAAGGAAAACATAATTAAACTAAGCCTTTAAAGCAGCAGGATTTCAGGGGAATAAATGTTATTGTGGAAGCAACAAAGCCTAATTAAATGCTATTTTGTACAGGGATGAGAAGTACATTTGTTTGCGTGTTTGGCTGAGAGTATAAACTTAATGTTTATATATGTATGTGTGTGGCTGTCTTCTACTTTAATGCCTAAGAAGCTGCTGGCTCAACATAAGGGCCACAAATGTTGACAAAGAAGGGCTGCACTGTAAAAACTATACTAGAATAATTAAACTCACAAATCTCTCCCTGTCTTTTTCCCATTGCAGAAATCCCCCCCATCTCCCCTCCCTCTTTTTCAACTTCGGTCTGTCTCTCCAAGACTTGTGTTTGATGAGTTATATAAATACCATCCCAATGGAAAAAGTGCGTCATGGTACAGACATGGTACAGACTCCTGTCTTTGAAAGCATGTGAGTAAGCATGTGTGCACTCATGCACGCACGCACGCACGCACACACACACACACTCATGCACACAGTAGAGACAAAGAAGCCCATCAACCCCTTCCCTGTCTAAGAGTCAAGTGCAAAGAGACGCAGTGAGAGAAGGAGGAGAGAATCAGACAAATATGTAAAAAAAAAGAAGAAAAAAAAGCTGGAAAATATACGTAAAGACATTAAGAAAAGCTGAAGAAATAACGGGAAAGGTAGCAGAGCTCTTAAATGTATTACCAACTGTTTATTCAGTGCAACATTGATGAAAAATTAATCAACCTGACACCTCTGGTTTCTTTTTTCATCAGAATAAATCAGCCTTGTAACTGCTCAACTCTCTAATGTTCCAGTCTTCTCTCGGTTTTCCAACCTTGTTTCTAATTCTGTCAAGTTTTAGGAAACAACACCATCATATTTTTGCCATAACAGTTTTAAAAAATCAAAATCAAAATCTCAAAAATAAAACCATTTTCAACTGACTTTAACTAACTAACCCAGTCAGTGTGTCCCAGCCGGTCAAATAAAAAACAAATATATCTGAAATCAAATGATTAATAAACTATGAAATTGACTTAAAGGCCACTGTACCTTTGTTGTGCTTAGTATAGCAGCTAGCCAGCTACAGTAGGAACCATAGACTGTATATTCAACCTGTAGAAAGCAACCTGTAGAGCGTGCCTCCCTGCTGCAGCTGCAAGAACCATGACAACCTAACCCACTTCTAAATACTCTGGTCATAAAGATTCCACGCTTCTTACTGATGCATAGGTTGTCTTATTCCATTCAATTAAAATGTACAATAGAAAATTCTATTAAAAACACAAAGAAAAACAGCGCAAATGCAGACTTCCAGAGTTGCCATGGCAACATTTAAACACTGTGCCAAACTGCGCTGGATTCCGTCAGCTACACCGCCCCCTCCCCCACTTCAACGTGAATGTGAAGAGATCGGGTACTAGTGGAAATGTAGTAAGAGCAGGTAGGCTTATATAATAATGCAAACTTTAGTTAGCGAAACTAAACAAAAGTTTAGTTTCAGCCAGTCCCGATTCTTCCGCCCTGGTAGGATGATTGACAGGAACGCCCGGCCAATCAAATTTTTTGGTCCGAAAAATTTCATTGGTTAAATTTTCATCAAAATATTTTCAAAATGACATATTTTTTATTTTCAAACACTGTGGCATTCAACACAGGATTTCAGATGACATTTTTGTACAATAACCACCTGGGGTTAAGCAAATGAAAGTGCAACATAGGTACAGTGGCCTTTAACCCAGAAAAACACATGCAGACAAATAAAGTGTGTCATTACATTAACAAAATATCTGTATCGCATTTAATGTGTAAGTGTTTCTGGAGGCATGAGCAGAGAGTGATACAAACCTGTAGGTAGTCTCGCCCTGCTCTTTCCTTCAGTGGTTAGTGGGATAAAGAGGAGGAGACAAAGGGAGAGAAATCAGTATTCAAGCAGATTTAAATAGTATTATATAGATGTTTCCATCAATGGATATGGAAGGCATCAAGCCAAGTAGGAATAAACATCAGCCCAGAAGCATTACAAGCACATGCAAGCTATTTGGCCATGCAAAGAAAGCTCTGAGATACATGGACATCTGAATGATAAGGATCTAAATCTAGTGTTTATCAGTGCTGTGTATCCCTACCTGAGGAGACGTTTTAATGCATATTGGGATATAGATACACAGGGTGCGGTACCTTTTTAAATAAATTATTCGATTCAGTGAGAAGTGATTTGATCAATTCTGATTTAATCCTCAACATCTGTTTAGATGTTAACAGATGGCAACATTTCCAACTGGTCGAGGCAGATGGCCACCTTCCCTGAGCCAGGTTCTACCGAAGGTTTTTTCTTCTTGCTAAAAGGAGTTTTTTTTTCTTTTCCACCAGCCGCAAAATAAATGCTCAGAATTTAGGAATTGCATTGAAGGCAAGATTCAACGTAATCCATTGGTTTTCTTACAAAGGCTATTTTGTTTTTCAATAAACTAGCTTGTATGAACATAGTTATTCCAAATTGAGCTAATATAGATTTTTTTAATTGGATCACCATGAATTGGCTTGAATTGGCACTATACAACTAAAGCTGAATTGCATTGAATTGAATCTGTTCAACAAGTGTATTACGTTTCCATTGTAAATTAAAACAATTTCTATTAATAATGATAGGCCTTTTGTAATCCTTAATTTTTTGTCATTCAAGACTATTGTCATACAAGTAATTGTGAGTGATGATTTTTCTGTCGCTGTTCATTTTAATTTCATAATTATACTGTAAGTTTAGCTATAATCCAGTTAGGTTTATTCTGCCTACTAGTGCAACACAAATATCTATTTTCTCTTTTGTCAGGTATGGAAAGCTTTTCATTTACACCTACAGCTGTAGCCTTCCTCAGAGGGGTCACGTTGTGATGTGGCTTGGCCCTGCTGTCCGGCATCCTGTGACATTCATTCATCCATTATCTATATCGCTTATCAAATTCAGGGTCATGGGGAGCTGGAGCCTATCACAGCTTTGAGCAGGCGAGAGGCAAGGTACACCCTGGAAAGGTCGCAGGGCAAACAGAGAAACAAACATCCGTTCACGCCAACAGTGGACAGCGGGAGGAAGCTGGAGTACCCGCAAACTCCACACAGGCCTCTGTTTCAACCCCTCCTCCGAGGCAGCGACCTTCTTGATGTGAGGCTGCGGCGCTAAACACTACACCACCATGCAGCCGGCATAAACATACGATATACTATTATTTCTTCCATCGTTTACATTTGATCGTGGCACGTCCTGGCTTTTTCTAGCACAGGATTGCGTTGCCTGTCTCAATTCAATGGCATGAAAGTTGGATGAAATGCAACGTGACTGTTCAGGCTGAGGTTGCTTTGAAAAATATCAGTTACGTATGCAATTTAGTAAATCGGGGCAAATGAAAGTGGCCTAGGTTGGATTTATAAAAGATCAAATTTGTCACATATGAGCTAAAAAGTCAGATTTTGACCACTTTTGCAAGCAGTGTGAACATAGCATATCTGATTCTACACAGTTTGTCCACTTTCTTTTCCTTCATATTAAATCTGATCAATTTCTAAACAACTGATTTTATAGTGCATTGTACCAAGCAGTGGCCAGCTGATATGCTGAATTTGTTTAGTACAATTCAGTAATTTTGTTAGAACATGATGCAATCTGCATCATTTAGGCATCTAATAAGATTAAAGGCCGAAAAAACACATGAATTAAGTTTTGTTTGTCCTTTTTTCTTTGTTGAATCCTAAACAGGCCCTTTGCCTGCAAGTATCTGAGGGACCCTTACTGGTATCTGAACATTTTCAATAACAAACATTTAAAGTGAACATCCCCTCCTCTAATTTCAGCATAAATGACATAATACCTTAATAACTACTAATGAATGGGGTTTTAGACAAATTCGTATGAATGTGTGAAACTGTATGAATGGTAAAGGCAATGCATGCGCAGCAGAACAACCCTGATTCGGGAAAAGGGTTAATATAGGTACAAAAACTGGGTTGCGATGCTTCAATATGCATCATACAGTGAAACAAGAGTAAAAAACATCAATGAGAACAAACAGACACCAGTTGAGGAGGAAGCGATGAGGAGAAAGGCTGAGCAGCAGCGGCCATGTTTGTAAGTCTGTAAGTTGTTACCTACTTGGCGGGACTGCAGGTATGCAACGCCTTCAAATGAGGCTTCCAGGTAGCAATGGAAACCGAGTTCTCATCAGCAGCATAACTACGCCAGACACACTACGTGCAGAGTCAACAGGATAAATAATGACAAATGGAACCATTAATGGAATGTGGGAGGAAAATAAAGAGGGGTGAGGGAGGATCATAAAAGTTGGGTAAGAAGTGAGAAAAGGTGGCGAGGAGTGGGAGAAAAAAGAAAAACCTTGATTAGT